>NW_019293326.1:0-40252 GCF_000500325.1 Leptinotarsa decemlineata
TTCGTTCGTAACAACTTTACCCTTTCAAGGCAAGTTTCGAATATAAACTGAAGCTTTATATTTAATGAATAAACACCTCAGGAACCTCCGCCTATGATTTTACGAGTTTTACGACCGTTCTATGACTTGGGCCCTCATTTTGTGCTATCGACAAATTATGAACGGACTATAGGAGATATTAGTTTTTGGGATGAAAGTCTGTTTGTCTTTCTATTTCTGTGTCTCCACCCACAATTGAATATTGTCTGAATTCTGAAAAAAAGCAAAATAAAATGCATAAAATGTATAAGAATTGAATGAAGATGATCCTGATAGACGTACAGAGTTTTGTGAAATCATGAGTCAATTATTGATAGGTGATAATAATTACCCCTACAATGTGTGACTTTCCGAGGAATTTTTTTTTATCCATATGGACATGTGAACAGGCACAACTGCAGATACTGGAGTGACGTAAATTCCTATTGGTACAGGAAAACTCATTCACAAACTCTCCGGAAATTGAATATTAAAGCTGGTATTCTGGGAGACCATATTGTAGGTCCATATTTTAATGATGGTAACCTCAACGGTTGAACTTTTTTTCAATTCCTTGATAAAACAGTAAACCCCAGAACCACTCAGTTACTTGAAGACGATGATAGTCTACTTGAAGGTCAGCTCACCTTTCAACAAGATGGAGCTCCTCCACATTTTGTTGCACCTCTACATCAATTTTTACATGACAATTTCACGGGGAGATAGATTGGAAGGCGAGGACCAATAGAATGACGTCTATCACTATTAGTCTTCTATCACTATTAGTCTTCTATCACTATTAGTCTTCTTTTTATGGCGTCATTCGAAATCCAAAGTTTATATTACACATCCAAATTCTCTTGATGATCTACGCAGGAGAATTTTTATGGAATGTCGTGCAGTGACTCTAGAAATGTTGAGAAATGTGCGAAGACATTTGGATACTCTCTTATATTTCTATATGAAACTCAGTTCATACGATGAAAAATAAATATCTTGTTAAAACTTAGTTTTCATTGAAACTTCAACACTTCATCGATCCTCAATTTCAGTACACCGATGTATTTGGGACTGAATTCCCTTCAGAATGATGTATCACAAGTATATTTGTGCTATGAGGGGGTTGACAATACAATGATGGCGCATTTGGTGAAAGTGTTTCCCCTTGAAATAAACATTGACGGGACTGAGCGATTTTCAATTTTTTTAACGAGTTCGCAGATCAGGGGGGTGTCAAGTTTTAGCTGGGACATACTGTGTATTCAAATTTATTATGGGTTTTCATTGATGAATCAACCTTTTTTAATACATTTTTATTTTTATTCATCGGTGAAACCGAGACAGTAGGCTTGTGGTATGAGAAATAGGATACATATGTTTTCGAATAAAAATCAGAAATATATCTGGATAAAACTGCATCGATTGTTGTTGATTTCGGTTATTATTCGTTTGTAGTTCAAATCTATCTTGTAGAAAGTTTACCTAGAGTTGTCCATCTTCGGACGCGAAATTGAACATTGAAATCTCCTTCTTAAATTAGTAGAAACGTATGATAGTTTTCTCCTAAGTCGTCGGAGCCTACTCGATCATAAATGTGGGCACGGTCGTAATTCTCTCTTTTTCTATCTTCACTAACTTACATTCCTTTCAACTTCCGTTCACCTCGCCCAGTCACACTCTTCATGACGCTCTTGCCACGCATTCACCAGCTCACCCCCAAAGTCAAGCGCGCGTAAAGAATTTTTACCTCAAAAAATAGTATTCCTACATAACTGGTCTTCAAATCACTTGTTTCATTTGAAATATCGTGCATTTTATAACTCAATTATCGACCCTGTATGGCTTCGCATGACTATCAGGACCTAGATACCTATATCAGCTTCTGCAGAATACTTCCGGTTTTACCCGAAGGACGTGTTTTGAAGATATAAAACAGAGTTTTGCCTTTGAAGAATCCAGAATATGAGAAAGCATTCAACGATTGAATCAAGAGAGGAATCACACGTTAAAAGGTAAGACCTCGTTAATCCCTAGCTCGCACAAGTTTCGACTTCTGAGGGTTGCCGTTCGTAGGGGTGCGACAGCTGGTTAACGGAAAAACAGATTTCAAACAGATTTCAGATATATTAAGGTATTCTTCTAAAAGTTCCAGTTTTCACCTGGAAGGCGTGCTTTCGCTTCAGAGAACAGTCCATGCCACAACATGCCAGAACATACTGGAATGCTGTGGAATATTTGAAATGATTCAAAACGTTCGGAAACATCCGGGAGCGTTCCAGGTCATTGTGGAATATTCCAAAACAATCCAATACTATTGAATGTAATAGAAAGTTGTGAATCCCACGATTTTTTTTCGTACGGGTGGGGCTATTCATTGGTAGGGTTATGAAAAGGAAGATTCATCGACCTCTTAATTTTACACCACCACACAATATCATATCAACTCCCTGGACAAAGACGGGTATCTCAGTTAGTATCTAATGATAATGACGATGAATAAAATTCAGTTAAACGAAAGCATGTTAACAATTATCAATTTTAATGTTGAAATAGAAAAGTACAAGTACAGACCGTCAAAATAGGAGAAGGAGACCTGACATTCTCTGTTTGAGTACTCACCATTTAAAATGTGATATTTGTATAGCAAGTGTGCAGTGATTATGTATGTATATAATCTAATATGCCATGGAAGTCCATGGAAATGAAGATTATTATTATCATTGAAATGATTTACTACGTAAGACAAAACCAATGCATTTGCAACATTTTTTCAACATGTACATCACATCGGCTTGTCAGGCTGCTTGAATTCATTTTCTCACACGACAGTTCCAATCAAGCTGTAACTCCTATGATATCAATTTTAAATGTGAAGTACAGTCATAATGCGTTGTTTGAAATGCTATAAAAGAAGAACAATTTGTAGTGCCTTATCCGTTTTTATTCTATCAAACGGATTAAGCAGCGTTTTCGGATAACACCTGCGCCCCGACTTCTGGAGAGTCAGGTAGCTTTTGAGTTTATCGCGTTCAGACAGACACGGCGCGGCGTGATATTTTCTCAGAAATTCAATAGTATTGGAAATGCTGGTTTGAGTCAATATAAGCTGAATGCTATGCATAAGTGTTAGGTATATCTATTTTATCGAAATCGAAAAATCTCCATGTAATCATTCTTAGAAGTGAATGCCTCCTCGAGTTATCCATCCGGTATCCGCTTTCTCCGCCAACTCCATAACTTTTCAACTCCTATCTCGAAATGCAAAGTAAATTTCTAGAGACAATTTGTAGCTGAGAGAGTCAGACGCAATGTTTAATTTATGGCAATATCTGGAGCACAATGTGAAATGAATAAATTCCGATGATTAAAAGTAAATATACGCGGATCGTAATCCGTTTGTAATATTCACTGAGGAGCTACCACTGGCAGCGGCTTCGAGGTTATAGAAAGGCCGGGACTTGGTTCGCTGCCAAGCACCACCCGCCATACCATAGATCACGGCACGACGTTCTCTTGTCTCGTGTTTGCGATCCTCGCCCACCGCGATTTTCTCCGTCACTTCACAGCGGAATGGAAGTTCGGAACGTAGGAAGTTTATTATATCAGGTGTGTCATCATTAAAACAATATTTATTAATAATAATAATAATACATTTATTGCCTATAAAAAATAACAAAAAATTGAAGACAGAGAAAACAAATGCACTTTGTATTTGTTGTACAAATGAATTTTGGTTCAGATCGCGGAGTTACATTCGCATCTTTTCTTTAATCAATGATGAAAATGTATAAAAATAAAATATCATAATACATTACGGCTTGAAAGGAAAGAAAGGAGAAAAAAAGGTGAAAGAAGTTAAAATATAATAAATAGAGATATATCAATAGCTAAAACCTTTTTCAGGATTCTCGCCGCGAACCTAGTTATTCTGAATACTGAAAAGATAGTGTATAAACACAGTTTCTGACATGTTAAAATTATTGTTTTTTCATATATGGAGATAATTTACTGTTGAGGATATATTATAGGAAAATTATCTTTTGAATGTTTTCTTTCTATGTACAGGAATGTTCTCAACAATTTTACGCAAATTCAGATTATGAACATCTGTTGTATAAGACAAATGCTCATATAAGTAGGAAGGACTCCTATATTTGATGATTTTAAAGAATATGCAGTGTGCATGAAAACGTCTACGATTAGACCAACCACTTCATATTTGCTAATTTATTTGAAAATCTAGACCTTCTTCTGATACCAAATATTAACCTGATGCAAGAGTTTTGAACTTTTTGTTTGTATGCGATACCTGTTGTTGAAATTATTCGACTGATTTTCAATCTGGAATATCGAGAATCATGTAGATCAAACTTTGAAGAAAATAAAATACTTATACTGTACTAGGAATTTATTTATCGAAAAATATTGTACTTTCATAATAACAATGAAGATATAAAAAAACTCAGATATTCACCCTTATTCGACGAGAAATCACAATAACATAGATCTAAGAAGTATTCCAGCCCAGTTTCTACTATGACTTGCTTCCGAAGACGAACCTTTCAAATTTTTATGGCAAAAAAAGTAATAAACGAATTGAATCGATTTATGAAGACACTTTTAAAATTTTCTCTTCTTGATCACTCAGCCAGAATGTTTGGAGGATACTCATTAGTTTCAGCTATCCTCTGGATAACTTTTTTTTTCAATATCATATCTTTCTTTGATCAAAAGGAACGTGACCAGTGACCAGCCAATGTACAAAAAAGTATTCTCACCATTATTTATTGTGGACAATGGTGTGAGCTCTCAGAGATATATCTGGAAGTGCTAGTATTCTTCCTACATACATCAAATTCTAAACCCGTATCGGCGTTTCTTATAACTGGAACATCCAGGAATATTAACCGTATATTTGGGGATCTGTTGTTCCCACCCAAATTTGAATGATGATTTTTTTAATAGAATATGTATGTGTGTGAAATGTATTTCAATGTTGACAGGTAAAAATTGTGCAAACTAAGGATTAACAAGTTCGGTTTTTGACACTGGCCGATCGATACGTACTGAATATCGATTGTACACAGTTGGAATCGAACCAACATTCCATTTCAGTTAATAGGGTGATTCGCATGAACCACTCAAGCCAACCAGCAGACCACCATCTTAATTATTTAAATTTTTTTGTATAACATGCTAAAATAATTTTGAGAACGAGAAAACTTAATGAACACAAATGTTAACTATTTTATTTCAGGAAGTTGAAGTTTTGAAAAAAAAACAACAATGAATGACCCTACATATTTCCGTGAAATGGAATGCATCTAATGTGCTTCAAAAGGTATTTTGTGCTTCACAACATAAATTGTTATTCTTCCCAATGACGTTCGTGCTGATTTTCAATCAATCAATCAATTTATTCAATTCAGATACATATTATTGTCAATAATAGATGTTAGCATATCTTTAATTATAATTACATAAAATTTAAAAATAAGTAAATGAATAACAATTTATAAGCCTAAATGCGTTCATTAATATTTTTTATATTTCTTAGTTCAATGGGAACTTGATTGACATGTTTCGGTCCAAAGCAAGTAACAAACGTTTGGGTATATGTATGTGTGTTAGATGTGTGAGAGGCGAATTCAACGTCCATAGTATAGGTGTATAATTTTCTGATTTTGAATAAACTAGCTTCCTTATATAAGCTATCAGTTGGGTGTCTTCTATCTTTCTTCAATACTATTTTAAAAGAAATGTGATTTGTATCACTTCTTTGTATCAAGTCTTTTCACGAGAAAATGTACATGTTTGTCCCAACGTACATGTTAGTCGAGCATCATACCCAGATTTTTTATTGTATCCATTTTCTTTCTACGTGGACAAGAACACCGGAATATTATAGGAACAGTAGTATTCAGCATTGCTTTTATTTGGAAGTACAATTATTTTGAGCAAGCTGGTTCCCTTGATATACAGGGTGTCCCTGGACTTCCTCCATTCCTCTCNATGAGTTCATTCAGTTGCAATCTCGGAAAAAACTATTAATGTAACCTTTAACAATTGAGGTTGTTCGCGCAACACAAAAAAAAATGAATTAATTTAAATGTTGAAATGTCCAACTTCCGCAAATATGCATTTTTCTCTCGTCTTCTCACGGCTTTGCGTACTTTCTAAAAAAATGACAGACTGTTTTAAAGAGTGCGATTTTTCAGCTAGTCCTCATTGTGAATTAATTTGTTGTAAACTAATGTTTCAAGGTTTCAAGGATGTTTTATGATTTATTGAAGTTCATTGATCTTGATGACCATGCCTGTGTGGTGTTCCACATGCTATTCTATTATTAAATATTGTATTTTGAAATAATTCGTTTTTTTAAGATATTAACATATTGATCTGTTGTCGAATATATCTGTGAGGTGAAAACGAAACTGGTGTAAAAAATGTCCATTGAGTCGGAAGGGCTTACGGCTAGGTGTGGAATTTTTTTTCGACAAAAATGATAATCGTGAAACGCTATTCAGAATTACAATTTCGATATCAAATGGTGGGTTTACATTAACATTTTCAAAAAACCATTGACAATGTACATGCATCACGAATATTTTTATTTGGTCTCATTAAGGTGAAAGAGACAAAAATAATTATTAATCGACATTATGGGATGCATTTTATTTTCAGAACCTCATCCTATAACTATTAACGTATATATCAGTTTTTTGTAAAGTGTTTACGGTTATGGAAGGGAGAATAATTATCCAGTTCTGCCGTCGATGGCTATTTAACATAATGTTCGTATAAGCATAGAGTTCACGTAACAGAATAATTCTAGAGGGTTGAAATCTGGAAATCTTGAAAACCATATTATATTATTTGCCACCAAAAATATCGCTATACTGATGTAAACAGCTTGAAGAAAAAAGTAAGAAGTTTTTGAACCTGAGAAGCAATATGTACGTAACGTCGTATAATATGATAAACAATATAATGTTCAAATACAAAAATCTACAAATATTCTCTGCAACCTCTGAAACTAACCAAATTAATAATTTATTTCCGAAGAATTATTACCATTTCAACGCAGTTTTATCTTCTCTCACTTTTATGGTTCAAAAAGTACATACACAAGCTATATTTAGGAATTTTGCATGCAACATTTCTGGTTGGACCACTACAGCGAACGCCGGCAGTGATAATGCCAACAAATGAAAATTACGGTTGTAATTTAACAGATATTTTCCAGTTGAAACTATTCAGTGGGAAAAATGCGGATTTTACGATTTTGGAGTGTATTATGTGGCGACGAAAAATGTTTCGCTCATTAATTTATTTGAAATTCATGAACATATTCGAATTATGGCCTTTTTTGTTTTTCGTTCTGGTTTCGGTTATCAAATTATTTTTTCAGAGTGCTTTTTGACTTTTGTATCTCGTTTACTTTCTGTTGTATTACGGAGTTTTCGATGTTTAATTGGTTTCGTACTGAGAAAGTTTGATTTTGAGTTTTATCGAGTATATTACTTACTGTATCTTCGAATGAAGTTATATGAGTGCCTTCTTCATTGAGAGCATATTCAGCTACAGCTGATTCGTCGGTTTGTCCGTGTCGACAATTTCCCTTGTGTTCAGAGAGGAATTTTCGACCCGATAAATAGCTTTCACACAATTCAAGACCTCTATAAAGTTAGCAAGGCAACTTGCAGTAAAATTATTGAAATATACTTTTTCAATTGTCGAATAATTGCCGAGAATCTATCGTGAAAGAAAAATGATTGTCGCGGATCTCCTTTTTTTTATAAGGGGTAGCCCTGCTGACTTGATATAAAGTTAGCACAGCACCTGTAGTAAAATTTTTAATATAACTAAAATATTAAAACTTTCATTACTAGTATTTGCAGATCTCATTTTCATCTATAAAGTGGTCAATGGTCCCATTGACTCGCCAACTCTACTATTCCAAATTGATTTTAATGTACATTGATATACGTCCAGATCAAATATCACATTCCGCATTAATATACCCAATTCTCAGCACCATTTCTACAGCCCGTTAACCTCTATGTGCTGAATTGTCAATAAATACTCGATAGATTTATATTTTTCTACCCTGAATCAATTTTAATGTACCTTGATATACGTCCAGATCAAATATCAAAATTTCGTTATTATTGAAATTATTTTTCTCTAGTAATTCCCTAAGGTATTGTAAGGTCTGTGGAATTGGAATGCTAGGAAATAAAGAACTAACATCAAAAGAAACCATAATCTCACCTTCTTGCAGTTTTTGACAATTTTGTTATATGGGTCAGGCAATAGACCGGTAAAACATAATGAATTTTCAGGAATGCTCATATAATGCTTCACCAAATTGTAGAAAATATTGAAAAATCGTGGTAGGTGAAATTTTTATCTTAACCGAACGCTATCCAAAAAAAATAGGACAGGAGATAAATTCCTGTACGGCTTATGTGATGTTGATTTTTTGTATCAAAAACGGACATTTATCTAGTCAAACCGCAGAAATTAGTTGGTTTATGGGGCGGTAAACGTAGGATAAACCGTAAGAATAAATGAGCTTGAAACATAATTGTAGGGTAGGGGTATGATTTTTCATTCATCGTACTATAAACCTACGAATTTTCACAAAAGTCGTACCTACAGGAAGTTATCACCTTAGTCCTTTTTGACAAAATGAAATTTTTTCATATTTTATCGTCTAATTTTTTGTTTAGTCACAGTCGTGAAGGCAAATTCTTGACACTCAATTTCTATATCAGGACTGTACAAATCATACATTTTTATGAGCTTTCTACCTGTTTTCTTGGCCATGTTCTTCAGGTTTTCAAGACTGACGTTTTTTCTAAGACTGCGGTAGACATTATCAAAGATAATGAGGCGATAAATGAATTATCATGTTTGCCCTCAAAGCAAAGTCTCCTGACTTATCTCATAGATGGTGGGCGAGACTTCGTTCATATTGATTCTAATAAACGATCCGATAGTTTTGAATAGTAATTCCGATAACTTCGGTCTCTTCGAACGCGATAACGTGGGTACCTGATTTATCGGTATGTCCAGGGCAACAATTTCTTTTCTATTTAGAGAGCCGGGTACTCACCACAGCTACAAGGGATCCTATCAACATCCCGTGTTGGACTCTCCTTATCTGACCTTGGACTTTTTCTTATTACTTTTATTGGCGTGAATATCGATTTCTTCCTGTGAACTCTTTCAATCTGGTCTTCTCATAAGGTAGAAAAGCTTTTCCATTGATAGACTCATTTGGAATTGCCTACGCATTTTCTTTTTTGGATTGTATTGCCCGATCGACAGCGGTTTCGCTATATCCTTTGAGAGCATTTTGCAAATGATTGAGTTCCTCTAGATTCCAGAAGATTAACAGGTTTACAAATGTGTACGATCGTCCCAACTGGTTGGTGGTTTGAGTTCTGTTCTGTCTACGTACGTGGGTTTTCTGTACACTTCATGACCAATGTGTCATCCTCACATCTGTTCAACGTAAATTGGATTTTTGGGTTGAGGAAGTTCAGTTTTTTAAGAAATTCGTTTAGTTGCTCTTCTCCGTGCTGCTATAACATGTGTCAATAAGCGAAAAGGGTTGCTGAGACGACTTCCTCGATTAGAAAAAGTGTCTTTGTTTAGAATCATTGTATACAAAGGAGATCACATCGAAATTTACTATAAAATTTCCCGGATCTAACCCCTATATCTCTTATTTTTTCAATGAATGAATGTCTCTGTTTTCCCTGTGATCGGCTGCAATAGGGTCGTTAGGTATTTTCAACCTACTGCATTCACGATAGGTCTTGGTGTTCATTCTCTTTGTGGATTTTTGGCGGGCTATATATACTTGGTAGAATGCCCTCAATTTTTTTTTGAATTTTTAAAGCAGTCTTTTCGTATTATCATCAAGACCTGATGAACGGGCAAGATGATTCGTTCTTCTCAAAATCCCGGTGGTCAGATTCCGATTAAGTTTGTGAAGTGGTAATTTTCTTTTTGAATTCTCTAGTATTTAAAATGACATAAACGTTTTCTTTGTAAGCAGGTAATAATATTTTCCTGGCGTTACTCAGATTCCTCGCTCCTGTTCTACTACCTGAATTGTATAGGCTTTAGGTAGTTTTGCGCCCATCAAGATTCTCGACTTTTCATTGCGGAAATGCTCAGCAATGTGGTTCGGCAAAGAACAATTTCATAATTTAACATTCGTAATGATGCATTGTAGAGTTCCTCGGCTGGAGTCATGGGGAAATTCTAATATGATGTACTCATCTTCTAGCAATGTTCACCACAGTTTTTTTCGTCATACTGAGACCGTGAAACGGTCGATTGCCCCAGTTGCTCCAGTGCACAGAATTTTTTAATTTGATAGTAGTTTCATCAGCTATATGTTGACGAGGGATGTATTCTTTCTATTACGGTGGATACTTTCACGGAGTAATGCTTTCTTACTACGTCTATAAATCTTGACCGATGGTAATGTTTCATCAGCTCTATGGTGATATTTTGTAATTCCTTTTTATACGGGAGCATGAACCGAAGGAGGAGGTCTCAATATAAACCCATTGATACTTAAATTTGTCAAAATAATCGAAGTGGATGGATAAAAATCTTTCAAATTCCGATGTGAGGAGATTTAACTATCGGGGTAGGATTATGAATAATCAGACTGACCTAATACCCACATTCCGACTTAATAAAAATAATGGATGCTTGGTAGACATCGACTGGAAAACAAGATATTGAAAACAGACATGTTTTGGCTATATTCAATGGTGGTTAGAACCCATGATGATATATGCTTCTTTGACATGGTTACAAGAAATTAAACAAGCCATCGTTAATTGCAGAGAACTATGTTTGATTGGGAATAAAAACAAAAGCAATCAGAAGCTTACCAACAGCATCAATGTATTCACCTCCTTTACATCGTTTCGTAACGTAGAAGACAAGAGTGGGAATATTGAATCTGGAGTAGGCCCCAATACACACATTGAAACAAATATCAAACACCTTTATGGACCATGTGAATACTGGGGTATACTTTAGTTTCATATCGAAATATTCATTTTCTCAATACTCATGTTCCCCGAAACAGTTATCAAACTCGTTTTGGTTTCTGCTAGAGAGTATAAGTATACGAGATGCTACTTAGCAGAGTTTGTCTGTGTGGCAATGGTCGCAGTACCCGAGTTGGTTCTCTTGTCGTTTCGACCGCATGCGTTCAAATTCCCCAATACCTATTTGGAACATTACCACTCATACGTGGAATATGGTGGACTGGAGTTTGATTGTTTTCATACCAGTTATCGCATTGAGATGAGAAGTGCTTTTCCAACTGAAATTAGCCGTTCTGAATGCAGCATTCCATCAGTTCGTTGAATATTCTTCAAACTGATTCTAGGTTCTCTACACATTTATGTGAAGTCTTTTTCAGAATTTCCAAAAAACGCTTCACCAAGAAAGAAGATGATTTATTAAAAGTTGAAGTAGAGTATGATATTTTTCACCGAGATAGTGTCTTCTTCTCAGGAAATATGGAGAATGATGTCATTCAGAATTACCATTCATTATCTTTGATTTACTGACGGTTGAATTTTGTTTGAAGTTTCTTTATTTCTATAGCTCTAAGACCCTGTCGGTGGATCAGAGACAAGAGAATATTGTACCCTAGTTCTAACAAAACTAGGACACTTTCTAAACTACACTCATTGTGCGAATTACGACAAGATTTTTTCCGCATGTTCTTCGAAGATGTCTGCCGCATTCGCAAATGAAACGTAAAGCCTAAAAATCTGAAAACACGAAAATAGCTAGCTGTTCATTTGAAATCCTAAATGAAACTTATAGATGCTGGAATAAATAGAAAAGTCAAGTCAACATGTAATTAATATATGTGAATCTGAAATTCATAATGATATTTTTTCATCAATACCTGTAGACGCTACCTACATTCATCGTCACTCGTTAAAAGTTCCCACGCGCCCCTGAATTCGAAGCGACTCACAACTCCCGTGGAGTTTTCGATTCGAAGTTTCATCGATCGTTTCACCAGTTTCACGTAACCATAAATTGTTCTATCTAACGGTCCGCTCTCTATCCATGCATTTGCGCCAAATTAGTGAGAACCTATATTACTCCGAATTACCTATCGAGATTTACGCGGGCTTTTTGTGTTAATTGTTCCGATCAATTTTGACACGTCCCATGATGAATACTGACGAATTTATCTCGATATGAAATCAAACAGGGCACCGTTTTCGAAATGAGGCTTTTCACGGAACGTCACTTTCTACATGATTTCATGCTGGTGTAGTTTTTGCGTGACCGCAGGCGTGACATAGAGTCGATAGTAAAATCGAAAGTGAGACAAATTCTATTTTACTCGAGTGTTGTACATATTTTTCAATGTAAATAGTCCATTTGATATATTACGGAAGAATATTCATAGTTTCATATCGGGTAAATATGGAATTTTCTGAACAGCAATACAGTTGATTTCCCGACTTTTATTGTAGTATGTTCAAATATTGATATTGTTACGTTTTTCCCCGTAGGTTCACCAATAATTGACTACACTAAACAATAATCCAACCGAACTTTATTTCACAACAAAACACTTCAACTAAAACTTCAACTATTTTTCAAATGTCTATCGCCTTATTATATCGCCCTGCATCGCACTGTCCGCGAAATTTGACTGTCCCGGTAGGCGAGTGGATCGCGTTTGTATTTGGCAATCGAAGGCGGTATAAAATTCATCGGAATTCCATGGAAGCCGATGGCATTATTCTCGCCACATCTAGAGCGGCAGTGAACATCGAGCATTCGCCAAACGTCGGTCGGCCTGGTCGCGCTCTTAGCCACGTCACAATTGGTTTATGACTACCAGTGTCGCCCGGCGTTATTTTCTTTAGGGCATGATTTGCATTAATATAAATTAGTGACCGTTTCAAATTATTGCTGTTTTATTCAACTTACATGATTATATAACGCTGACTTAGTTCCTTTGGTCGAGGATGACACAAAATTCTTTCATTATAGAATTAATATAAGTACGTTTCAATGTTTTTTTCATAGTTGTCATAAATCTGAAGTGAGAAATGAAAAGTGTAACGAAATACATCATCTTTGATTGATCCGCCGAGAGGGAATATAGAATCGTAATTATCAGAACACATTTTGAATTCCTGTGACTACCATCAATAGGAATAACATGAGATGTGAATACAAACTGATGAGTCATATGTATTTGAAATCTATTGAAATCTGTTTTTCCGTTAACCAGCTATCGCCCGCTTACGTAAGAAAACTCTCTCTAATCTGTGATTCCTAACATGGATTGGACGATGATAAGTGAAAGTCGATTGTCCGACCTTGCGGTTCGAACCACCGGTTGGCACATCGGTCGATTTACTGAGTGGAGCTGATCACACACGTCAATCTATCAGGATACTGTCCTGTTGTACATTATTTTATGTGGTGACAATTTTACTCGTGTATCAACTAGGTTTCTACTATGAATAATAAATAGCCTTATATGACTCTGCAAATCTCAATAACATCAAGCTTCTGATCTGTTTTTCATTTTGTTGACGAAGACGGTTTTTCTATCTGATATAAATAACTAGTTGGATCTTTTTTCAAAGTATGCAAACTTTCACGGCTGGAGATAACTGTGTGAAGACTCCTCGATAGGAAGACTAAACAGATTGTCTCTGGTCTGGATTCCTGGGCAATGAAGCTGCTGACTCTCTTGCAGAGGAGGGTGCTGCAAGCGGCTTCATTGGACCAGAATCTGTCATTGGCATCACTTTGAGCTTTGCCAAACAAACACTCAACACCTGGATGGCAAGAAGAGTTATGGACTTCTGGCAGAATCTTTCAGGATTGGCTCACTCCAAGGCGTTTATTCACCCTTCGAAGCTTGATTCCAAACAGTTGTTGGACTACAGTAGGGATGAACTACGATGTCTAACAGGCCTTCTTACAGGTCACTGTCATTTGAATCATTACATGCACAGACTTGGACTGTCGGAAGACAGTGTGTGTCGCCTCTGTCTGGAAAATGATGAAACTGCAGATCATATACTTTGTGCCTGCCCCGCTGGGGACCGAATCAGGTTCTTTGAGACCTGACCTGAAAGACCACTCACCATACAAACTTATCGGCTTCGTTAATAAGCTGGGTTTATTTGGGCGAGTGTGAGCCACAATAAACCCTTATGGGTTGCGGTGGAGGGTCGAATAGACCAAATTACTTCAGACCTACCTACCTACCTAACTGTGTGACAGTTATTTTCCGGCTTTCCAAGAGTATATAAAGAGTCAATAGAAATTCAAAATACAGGGATAATTTCAATAGAAAAGTAGAGGCAATGAACATTAACAAAATCTGGCTACTTGTCCTTCCAGGTACACAAACAACGTCAGGTAATCCAATAAAGAGAAACCCAGTCAGGTCCACTGATGATAATATAAAACCAGAGTTGAAAACCATCATCGTGGTTAATGCAGTCAAAACGACGAGAACAGCAACTCGGGCACCAACTTGGGCATTGCGATGGTGCGGTCTTCCGCTAACCGCAGTAATAGACGACACGTCAGACATAAAAACCTTCAGACCACGGGTAAAAAACCCAGAAAATAGCTTTTACATAGATCTTTCTTGTTTGACAAAATATAATTCAAGTTATTTCAAAGTAAGATATGTTTCTGTGAATTGTATTTACGTACTCAGTTATTATGAAAACTATGTTTCCCTTTTCTGCACCTGTATAATTTTTTTTGTTCAATATATGGAGAGAGATAACTCACAAATAGTCTAAAACACTTAAGAAATCTCAAGCTTAAACAGAACATTCTACAAAAAGTGTTTCGTTTTAGTTTGATTTAGATTTAGACATTAGTGTCTGAATAAATGAGAGCATAGAAGATAGACTGACGTTTTGATGAAAACATATTGTACAAATTGCAGAGAAATTTCATATTATGTTATTTGCTATGGATGAAAGTTACTATTGATTACTTGATATCTTGAACACTGGTCAAGAGTCAGCGAATACTTATGTTATCCATAAACAATCGTTATTACCTTTAGTTCAATGAATACAATTTCTGGATTTGACCTGATTCTTGATTCTTTTACTATTTACTTGAATAATTTTATCATAGTTGATCATACCTTTGAAGTATGCGGTTTTCTTGTGCTTGAAGGGACTGCTTCTGGACACCTTTAAAATCCATCCACGGTATCTAAGGAATTATTTTGGGCTCGTAAACGACCGGTCGTGGTGGGGCATAACTCCTTCGCCTACTAAAAATCCCAGCTGCCAAAGGCACAAAAGGATCTAGGACGGACGGCTCGCATGTTGCCTTCAGTACCGAATTATATGAACTTTCAGGTTAAGATCGCTTGAACGTTTACAGTTTCGGCCTTTGTCTTTGATGTACACGAACAAGAAAGTGTGAGGAGAGAACATTTGAATTAGGCCTGTTTGTTCGAATCGAAACTATTTCCTTTGTGCTTATAATTATAACAAAATCAAATTGAAAAGGGATGCGCCGAATATTCGTTAAGTATTCGGTATTCAGCGTATTCAGCATCTTTTTCACTATTTGTATTCAACCGAATGATTCGGTTTTCGTGCCGAATGTATTTGGTTCGAGTATTTCTATTTTCTTGGCTACATAACTGAAAGACAAAACTTCTTAAGTAAGGTTTATATTATATTATAAGTCAAAGAAATCCTTTGAAGAATGTGTCGAATATAGCTGATAAAATGAAACAAATAAACTTCAAATCAACAGTTATTTTTGAATCTCAAATCAGAAAAATATTTATTTTTGAACTTTAATTAAATAAACATTTATTTTTAAACCTCAAATTAATATTTAAACCGAATAATTTGGCCGAATATCCGGTTCGGCAGAGGTTAAACCGAATAGTATTCGGTTATTCGGTGAAACCATTATTCGGCGCATCTGTAGGGAATATTTTTAGGAGATATTAGTTTTTGGGATGGAAGTCTGTTTGTCTTTCTATTTCTATGTCTCCACCCACAATTGAATATTGTCTGAATTCTGAAAAAAAGCAAAATAAAATGCATAAAATGTATAAGAATTAAATGAAGATGATCCTGACAGACATACAGAGTTTTGTGAAATCATGAGTCAATTATTGATTGGTGATAATAATTACCCCTACAATGTGTGATTTTCCGAGGAATCTTCTTTTTATCCATATGGACATGTGAACAGGCACAACTGCAGATACTGGAGTGACATAAATCCCTATTGGTACAGGAAAACTCATTCACAAACTCTCCGGAAATTGAATATTAAAGCTGGTATTCTGGGAGACCATATTGTAGGTCCATATTTTATTGATGGTTGAACTTTTTTTTTAATTCCTTGATAAAACTGTAAACCCCAGAACCACTCAGTTACTTGAAGACGATGATAGTCTACTTGAAGGTCAGCTCACCTTTCAACAAAATGGAGCTCCTCCACATTTTGTTGCACCTCTACATCAATTTTTAGATGACAATTTCACGGGGAGATAGATTGGAAGGCGAGGACCAATAGAATGGCGCGCTAGACCTCCTGATTTATCACTATTAGTCTTCTTTTTATGGCGTCATTCGAAATCCAAAGTTTATATTACACTTCCAAATTCTCTTGATGATCTACGCAGGAGAATTTTTATGGAATGTCGTGCAGTGACTCTAGAAATGTTGAGAAAAGTGCGAAGACATTTGGATACTCTCTTATATTTCTATATGAAACTGAATGGTTGACATGTTCAACAGTTCATACGATGAAAAATAAATATCTTGTTAAAACTTAGTTTTCATTGAAACTTCAACAGCACTTCATCGATCTTCAGTTTCAGTACACCGATGTATTTGGGACTGAATTCCCTTCAGAATGATGTATCACAAGTATATGTGTGCTATGAGGGGGTTGACAATACAATGATGACGCATTTGGTGAAAGTGTTTCCCCTTGAAATAAACATCGACGGGACTGAGCGATTTTCAATTTTTTTAACGAGTTCGCAGATCAGGGGGGTGTCAAGTTTTAGCTGGGACATACTGTATATTCAAATTTATTATGGGTTTTCATTGATGAATCAACCTTTTTCAATACATTTTTATTTTTATTCATCGGTGAAACCGAGACAGTAGGCTTGTGGTATGAGAAATAGGATACATATGTTTTCGAATAAAAATCAGAAAGATATCTGGATAAAACTGCATCGATTGTTGTTGATTTCGGTTATTATTCGTTTGTAGTTCAAATCTATCTTGTAGAAAGTTTACCTAGAGTTGTCCATCTTCGGACGCGAAATTGAACATTGAAATCTCCTTCTTAAATTAGTAGAAACGTATGATAGTTTTCTCCTAAGTCGTCGGATCCTACTCGATCATAAATGTGGGCACGATCGTAATTCTCTCTTTTTCTATCTTCACTAACTTACCTCCCTTTCAACTTCCGTTCGCCTCGCCCAGTCACACTCTTCATGACGCTCTTGCCACGCATTCACCAGCTCACCCCCAAAGTCAAGCGCGCGTAAAGAATTTTTACCTCAAAAAATAGTATTCCTACATAACTGGTCTTCAAATCACTTGTTTCATTTGAAATATCGTGCATTTTATAACTCAATTATCGACCCTGTATGGCTTCGCATGACTATCAGGACCTAGATACCTATATCAGCTTCTGCAGAATACTTCCGGTTTTACCCGAAGGACGTGTTTTGAAGATATAAAACAGAGTTTTGCCTTTGAAGAATCCAGAATATGAGAAAGCATTCAACGATTGAATCAAGAGAGGAATCACACGTTAAAAGGTAAGACCTCGTTAATCCCTAGCTCGCACAAGTTTCGACTTCTGAGGGTTGCCGTTCGTAGGGGTGCGACAGCTGGTTAACGGAAAAACAGATTTCAAACAGATTTCAGATATATTAAGGTATTCTTCTAAAAGTTCCAGTTTTCACCTGGAAGGCGTGCTTTCGCTTTAGAGAACAGTCCATGCCACAACATGCTAGAACATACTGGAATACTGTGGAATACTTGAAATGATCCAAAACGTTCGGAAACATCCGGGAGCGTTCCAGGTCATTGTGGAATATTCCAAAACACTCCAATACTATTGAATGTTCTAGAAAGTTGTGAATCCCACGATTTTTTTTTCGTACGGGTGGGGCTATTCATTGGTAGGGTTATGAAAAGGAAGATTCGTCGACCTCTTAATTTTACACCACCACACAATATCATATCAACTCCCTGGACAAAGACGGGTATCTCAGTTAGTATCTAATGATAATGACGATGAATAAAATTCAGTTAAACGAAAGCATGTTAACAATTATCAATTTTAATGTTGAAATAGAAAAGTACAAGTACAGACCGTCAAAATAGGAGAAGGAGACCTGACATTCTCTGTTTGAGTACTCACCATTTAAAATGTGATATTTGTATAGCAAGTGTGCAGTTATTNTATTTGAATCATCGTAGTCTATAGTCGAGTATGAAGGTGAAAAATCGAATGTATTTTTCGCATAGTCGGGGGTTCCCCAAGGATCTAATTTGGGTCCGCTGTTATTTTTACTTTTTATAGATGACGTATGCGCTTCGATACAATCAACAAAGCTAATCTTTGCTGATGATTTAAAGCTTCTCAGAGAAATACGAGATTTGTCTGATTGTATGTTGCTTCAGAGGGATTTGAATTCACTCCAAAAGTGGTGTTGTGTGAATAAACTCTTTCTAAATGTTGGAAAGTGTAAAATTGTGACTTATGCTCGTATATTAAATCCATACCAGTTCAATTATACAATTGATAATATCGACTTACCAAGAGTTAATGATACTCTCGACTTAGGAATCTTATTCGACAATAAACTTACATTTAATGCTCACATTGAAAATATTGTTCGGAGAGCTTCTAAGTCGCTGGGATTTGTTATAAGAAACTGCAAAGAGTTTAGATCATTTGAATGTATTCGTTCAGTTTACTATAGTTTGGTACGTAGCAGACTTGAGTATTGTAGTATTGATGCTTTGGAAAGTGTTCAGTAGAAATTTCTCAAGTTTGCGTATTATAAGAAACATGGAAAGTACTCGCTTAGAAATTGTGAATACACTTGCCTTCTGACTGATTTTAATTTTGTAACATTGAGAAAAAGACGTGAAGTTGCAGATCTCATTTTCATCTGTAAAGTGGTCGATGGTCCCATTGACTCACCAACTCTACTATTCCAAATTGATTTTAATGTACCTTGATATACGTCCAGATCAAATATCACATTCCGCATTAATATACCCAATTCTCAGCACCATTTCTACAGCCCGTTAACCTATATGTGTTGAAGTGTCAATAAATACTCGATAGATTTATATTTTTCTACCCTGAATCAATTTAGAAATAGTTTGTATAGATTAATTCCTAGCTGAATATCAAAATGTTCACTTATACTTACATTCATCTAGAAATATTTACCTGCTTTATTATTGTATACTCCTTTTATTGGGCTTTGGCCTGTTGAATATAAATAAATAAATTATCACCTCATTATTTCAGTTAAGTTGAAACCTTTATGAAGCAGAATTTCACAAAGCGCCTATCGATGTTACAAAAGATTATACATCAAGGTAATTAACAGAGGTTGGTTTCGGTCTGAAGAATGGAGGTGTAGAGATTCGTTTCGTAAAAAAGAAACACAAAAAAGGCGAGCACCACCTGAAAATAAAATTCTATCGCAAGCTTAATTACAAAATATTATATTTCACTTTGTCCTGTACATCAACTTAACCTCTAATTATTTGCGGCCAGTAAATAGAACATTATCGTATCTGATATCGTGATGTGAAGCCCAGCATCATTTTTTGATTTCGAAAGCAATGACGTTTGAGCTTCAATTTTTGATCAGTTCTCAAAAATCAACTTTAAACGTTCAAGCCAGTCTCGAATATATTTACACAGTAGGTTGAATGGACTGACGTCAGTCAGAGGAATCGGGCAAATTTCGGATATGCAGTTGGTTAGTACCTCGTCCACTAGATGGAGTGACATTCTGTTATTCGCTTCAACTTAGGAAGAGGAATGAAATACTCTGAAAGAATTCCGATTTCAATTATGGAATATCATTGACTTTAGGTCGATGATGATCACTATCTTGCACTGGCAAGTGGCTAAGGAGCCCGAAACCGGTCTGCTAGTGTGCCCGTTCCAAAATTGAAGGTTGACTCTTTCAGCTGTATTGCCAATTGTATATGCAGGAAATTTTCTGTGAAGATTTCTACACTGACGCCTTTCGGGTATAAAACAACGCCGTTCGTGGTATTAGCCAGGGGAGTAGCTGTTTTCTGATAGGCGTCAGTTCAGTCAACCTACTGTGTAGGTATATTCGAGACTGGCTTGAACGTTAAAAGTTTATTTCTTTAGCTTTAAGAAAAATTCACCAGGGAATCCAACTAACCCTTCTTGAAGAAAGTAAATTATAAATATAATGATTTCATCAGTTAGCATACGGTGTTTGTTATTCAATTATTTTTCTTTTTGGTGAACCAGCCCTTTTTGTTCACTTTCTTTTCATTTTTTCACGGGAAAGTAGTTATTGAAATGAAACATGATGTAATTGAAAAAAAAAATTGAAATCCATGATAGTGTTGAACATTTCCATCCACATATAATCACAAGTACTGAAAATATATAAATTTATCAGACAGGTGAAAGCAATCTATAGGAAATATTTCACCGTAATAAACGTCATTATAATTTGCATATCAATTGAAATCAGTTTTTATATTATGAAACCCATTATAAAATGGGTATGACGTTATATTATTGAAAGTAAAATAATTCTGCCTTCATAATTCATTATTTCCGTTAAATTTAAACCTTTATGAAGCAGAATTTCACAAAGCGCCCATAAAATGGCACAAAAGATTATACATTAATTAACAGAGGTTGATTTTGGTGTGAAGTCGGTGAATATGAGAGTCGAGTGGATTCGTGTCATGAAAAGAAAACAGCAAATGGCAAGAGCCGCTAGAAAACAAAATTTCATTACACACTAAATTCAAAAATGTTTTACGGCCCCAAAACAAAAAACTCATTAAACGGCTTTAATATTTATAACGGCTGGAAAACTGCAATTGCAAACTTTAAATTCATTTCATGTGCACACGTTCTGGAAGCTATAATTTTGTGGGCTCCTTTAATGATCAACAATAAACAACATATGGTGGATCTCAATGCATTTAATAGCGTTTTTGTGTGTATCGATACCTGGGTATACGTACTTGCGAGAGTTCAATGCTTTTTGATCGTTTTTTCTTGTTTGTAATGCAGTGTAGTGTTTATGTAATGAAACAGGCTTTCTATATTTCAGTTTCAAAGTTTGGCTTTGAAAAATGCCTCGACAAGAGTTACATAAAATTAGAGAATTTATACCGGAACCTCGGTTTTTTCGTGTCAGTTCTTCTACTTCTTTTTAGAAGCCGAGATTTACAACATTAATATAAATTCAGTTGCTAGTATTCAAATGATCATACTATTCGTGGTGATTATGACGTTGAAGAAAATGATTCATCACTCTTAGCCCCTTGGCCTTTAGCTCAACTTGTCAAAAAGTAGGTTGATTTTTGAAAGACTCTTAGTCATATCTTATTACCGTATTCCTAAGACCTACATTGGTAGTGGATTCGATCTGAAAACCAGACACGGCCAGGCCAGACCAGTTCAGATTCGGGGCTTCTACATTGCAGCTAGTTTTCAGCCAGGAGCAGATAAACCAGAAGTGTGTCAACTCTCGACGAAGAAAGTTGTTAGTTACAGGTAAAAAATGGACGAGGAACTAATTGATTTCATGCTAATGGACCGGAATTCAGCATTGAACTCTCGTGAACGAAAATAGGTTCATGATGAGTTCAATGCAAACTGCCGTCAAAGTGAATTTTACACAACCTACCTACGAATGCGTAGTTCTATAAGTTATGTTGAAACGCACCACTTCAACCAAAACTTCCATGATCTGGAAGGAAAAACAAACCTGTTTGATTGTTGTTGGACCCGACTCTCATTCCCGAAACCCCTACAGTGTAGGAGGGGTCTGGCTCCGCTCTGACCGTCTGGTTGGAAAAAATTCCGCTCCTAATGTAGGATCGGCCTGAAGTTGGACGCGCACTGAATCGGATCGCACCGGAACGATCGGAACAGAACAGTCGGAAGGTTTTGGTCTACGTGTATTTGAATGCATCCCCGCGTACTGAGTCGGATCGGAATGTTCAGATCGGAGCGGCAAAAGCAGAGAATGCTAGAAGGGGTGAAATCTTCCGAATGTTCCGAAGGTATATGTGTGTTTTGTAAATATATTCTCAGTATTGCAGAGATATCTGACGAGATTTTAAACGAAGTAGTGAGAAGGTATGTCGTGTTGTAAGATCCACAAGACAGATACTATCACGACAATATACGCATGAGAATGCTTGGATCCGAAATGATGTTTAAATTGTTCTCTGATATTAAAGTTTCCCGTTGAAAGTTACCACCTATGTGGACCAAGTTATCAACACCTTCCGGTACCTCCTGAGGTTCAAGCTCTCCAGGTTGTCATGCACAAGAATCATTCTTTATAAAATTGTGCAACGGCTTGTGGCTCTTCCGGAGATATCGCTTTTCGATAATTTGTGTGTGGTAATAGCTCACAAAGATCATATAACTTCACACTGGATATTCAAAAGTATTTAAAAAAACGTTAGACATCGTTAATTGAATCTGGAAAAAGATGAACAAACTTCTCACAAGTTTGTCTTCTGAGGTTAATAATATGAAACCGCTTTGCACCAAATTTTTGAGCGGCGATGATTCACCGAAACCAGAGGCGAAAAATCCCTGCACCGCTGAATCTAAGAGCGCCCGTACACGAGCCACATTTTGCGGTCGGTTCGACCACACAATTGCAGTCGCGTTCCAGCGAACTCAAGCCGTTCATAAGAAATACTGTACTACACGTAGACGGGCGTTCACAAAAGTCAAAACTTACGTCTGCAGTCAACTTGCTGCTGATCTCCGCCGAGATGTCATCGCGGCATCCGCCGTTCAACAACCACAAACTTGCAGTCGTACCCAACCGCATACACCGTGGTGTACTTTTTCTCATATTGGTCTCACAGCATTCAATTTTTGATGTCAGTTGCCTCAACTGCAAGTGCGGTTTATATGACCGCAAGTCGACCACAAAAATGTGGTTGGGTCAACCGCGAAGTGCAGTCAAAGTGACCACAATATTGTGGTTGCCTCAACTGCAAATGTGTGGTCCGTGTACGGCCGGACTAAGGCATCGTCAGGTGCACCTGATGTGCAAAAACCCTTATATAAGAAGGTTGTCGCGGGTATATTTGAGGACGGACTCATTACCATTCACAGTTTGAATTGAAGAGGTTATATTTTTAGGAGTGATTGATTTTTGGGAAAGAAAGTTTTCGAAATAGATACTTTTATATGAACACTGAATTATACAGAAGATACTTTTCTCTAAACCAATCAGCCTTACATTCTTCCTGTTGAAAGAACTTCAGAAGATACTGGACGGACACATCAGGAGGGTAGCATTATATACTTTTCCCCTGAATAACCACCAGTATGCTTATCAAACCGGAAAATCGACAGATTTACCATTAAACAACCTTATTGAGAAAATCTCCCAATACCTTGACAACAATGTGATTGCAGTTGCTGTATTTCTTGATATTCAAGGAGCATTTGACTATGCACTATCTAAATCTATAGGAGGAAGCTGATGTCTTTCAATCCCAGCAAAACTGTGTTAATCCCCTCCACCAAAAGGAGAAAACTGAACGATCTAACGCCACTTTTCCTCAATGGTGAGGTCATTCCATTTGGAACGGAGGTGAAATATCTTGGCAGTATCCTTGATAATGCCACCTGGAACGCTCACTTGGAAAAAGTTTTACACAAAGCCAGACTGTCTCTATGGACATTTGTGGTGAAACTTGGAGTTTAGGTCCCAAACAAATCAACTGGATTTATGTGATGATTGTTAGACCAATGATCACTTATGGTAGCCGAAAGCTTTACAGAAAACGGCCCAAGCGAAGCTCTTTTGCTTACAGAGACAGGCTTGTCTGGCTATCAGTGGTGCCATCAGTACCACACCGTCAACGGCCATGGAGATCCTTCTAGATCTACCTCCTCGCCACATTTTTCTGGAGCGAGAGGCTAGATGGACTGCATACAGACTTGTGCACATTGCCAATTGCACAAATCAATTTAATGCAGAGTGCAACAGACTGTTGGTTGACACTGGAAGTCACAGCATTCTGGAAATGACCTCTGACTTTATGCCTCCAACTGTCAACTACGAACTGCCTTATAAAGTACTATTCCCGAGTAGAGAGGAATGGATCCTCCGGTAAAAGGAAATATTAAAAGCAGATAGTTGTTGGTTCACAGATGGATCAAAAACACCTTCCGGTTCTGGTGCAGTTGTTTTTAGTCGCAGACCCAGGACAGAGATATCTATCTGCCTAGGAACTTATGCGACTGTATTTCAAGCGAAAATACACGCTATTGAATTGTGTGCGGAGAGATTGGATAAATCCAATCTCACACACAAGTCAATAAAAATATTCTCGGACAGTCAAGCGGCGTTGGTAGCTCTTGCCAAAAACGACTCTCCTCGATAGGAAGACTTAACAGATTGTCTCTGGTTTGGATTCCTGACCATACTGTCTTGGAAGGCAACGAAGATGCTCACTCCCTTGCAAAGGAGGGTGCTGCAAGCAGTTTCATCGGACCAGAACCTGTTATTGGGATCGCTTTAGGCTTTGCCAAACAAACTTGGATGGCAAGAAGATTTATGGACTCCTGACAGATTCTTCCAGGATTGGCTCACTCCAAGGCGTTTATTCACCCTTCGAAGCTTGATACCAAACAGATGTTGGTATCTACAGTAGGGATGAACTACGATGTCTAACAGACCTTCGTATAGGTCACTGTCATCTGAATCATCGTATACAGAGACTTGGACTGTCGCAAGACAATGTGTGTCGCTTCTGTTTGGAAAATGATGAGCAGAGCATATACTTTGTGCCTGTCCCGCTGGGGACCGAATCAGTTTCTTAAATTTCGGCAGAGCCGTAATCTTATCATCTGACCTGAAAGACCACTCAACATACAAACTAATCGGCTTTGTCAAGAAGCTGGGTTCATTTGGCCGAGTGTGAATAGGTGTGAGCCACAATAAACCCTTGCAAGTTGCGGTGGAGGTTCGAATAGACCCACTTACTTTAGACCTAACCTAACATAATATTATGGATACAGAATCTTGGCTTACGTTTTCCCATTTCTGTGCATACCAAGGCAACCACAACATCTTCATCAGAATCTGATGAGCTTGAATTCATATTTTGATAAATTACAAACAATAACTTAATGAGTTGAATTGATTACAATACATTTGGCTGCTCTGAATGTACTGAAACATAAAACATAAGATGACCTGAGAATGAAAACATTCAAATATTTCGATTTCGATCCGATTCAGTACTGGTCCTGCTTGCAGCTGGTGTCTGTCGTCAGAGTTCCAAACGCATTTGACCACACTGCTTTTTGGATTGGATCCTTTCTGCACTGAGGAGAGGTAATACTCCAAAACCGGTCCGAAGATGATCTCGATTGATTATTGCACGATCCTGTTATTGGATGAATAAAAGGATTCTATCTTTATATGGTATTTATTAAAAGAAACGTTGGTTGGGGTAAATTCTTCCAAATTTCATTTGGAAATATTTATTCTCTCAATACAAAACTGATTTACGATACCCCAGTTGACTTTTTTCACGTGTTAACTTAAGTGGGAACCGTTCCTTATATTCAAATATTTCTTTCACCATTAAGAAATGCCGAACCACACCACTGCCTTCAAGGAACGAGTTGGGCATCTGAATGCGAGAGCAATTTTCTAAATCTTTCGTGCATTTTATCGGGGAAAAGGTGATTTATTATTCGATACAGCAAGTTTGCCGGCTTGACCTGTTAACGCTTTTAGAACTACGGCAATTACAATTTGTAAGAGTTTTTCTTTCTGAATTTACGATTTCTGGTAGTTCTTTAATTTATACAGATTCGCGTGATTGGTATGTATACACTTTTCTTTATTTGAACAGTTCGTTGATCCACTTATCGTCGTATACACACTATTTGATCAAGATTATATTTTCGTAAACTCGTTCTTGATTAGTTGTATATATTTGTTTTAGTAATTATGATCAAATAAAGTCAAAGTGCTCATTCTGTTGGTTGAAACTTCATTTGCTAGCGTTGTTTTAAAATCAGTTGCGTGTCTGTTTTACTGCAATAATGATCTGAAATCAGTTGATATAAATTGAAAAACTTATTAGCCTACGAGATAGAAACTAACAACATTGATATTTTAAATAAAATTGAAAATCCCAGTAGTATAGTAGTAACTATAGTAGAATTTGTCAAAATACGTGAACTATACCGCCATGGTTATTTAAATCCACCCATGGACATTTCTAGAAGTTTCTTCACAAAGGCATCCTTGTTGATGATTTTGCAGATTTGCATATCAAATAGATTTTTATAAATGTTACTGTTTTGCTAAAATGACTGTGACTTTCATTATGAGTATAGCCGTTCTAATCCAATGTAGCAGATATTCTCCTCTTGTTTAATTTTTGTTCCACACAGATTGTAACTTTTGTTTATAATGAAGGTTTTCTCGATTGCTCTGAATTAGGAGGTAAATTCCAAAATTTCAGACTTCAATTTTTGGAATAACTTCAGTTAATTCAATGCAATTCACAAACTTTCCTCAATATATTTTTGTACATATGGTTGTTCATTGTGTGTCTAGTTTGTGAGTATCTGTTTTAGGTTCAGACCTCTTTAGTGACGAGGGCCATACAATATCGAATTTGGTTAAATCAAAGCTTTTTTGGTCTATGTCTAGTCCATCTTCAATTTTAAGTGATTCAGTCTTTTTCATGGTACCATGAAATTTCTTTTAAATTTTTTCGGATGAGACTCCAGGCGGGGGCATCCTGGAGTTGTTTCCTGATCGCCAACGGAAATTGAATTCGAAGCTCCGGAACATCCTCCGGTGCTGATAAACTCCTGGCTGGAGGGTTGCTCATGGTTGGTTCAAGGTATGATCAGTGCTATGAACTGTTATGTGAGCATATTTTCCCTGGAGTTTTTGTTATCTGAGATTAATAGGGTTGAGTTTCAGAGTATCATATTATTATGAAAAATGAGAATTTAAACTTCTTATGTTTTTATACCAGTTTTAATTCTCATTTTTCATGATGACCTCCTTTCACGTAGTAATGGCTACATCCATCAATGCATATCACAAAATTGATTATTAGGGTATTGGTATACATAAGTTGTATTATGGATGAATCCTATCTCTGTTGTTATTGTTTGTCTAAGAGAAATGGCGCACTAGATCATGACTTTATAGTCTAAGGTCGGTCTTAAGAACTTTTTGTGTATAGAAGAGTCTTACTGCGCATCTTTCGAATTTCCTTCTCAGTACTTTCAGAAGTTTGGTTCTTTTCCGGATTTTGTCCAAGGAATCGCGAAACTCGGTTTTTCAGATGACAGTGCTTGTGGAAGTAAATCGCAGGTAGGTCAACAAGCCTTCAAACAGGATATTTGCTCCCAGAAGAATGAAGGTCAAATTGGTAGTGGTTTATCTGGGGCGGGAGGTGGTGTTAAAGTTGATGAAAGAAATGGGTTGAGGATGGAATCATATTGGAACATTTTTTGGACTGTGGATGTAGGGATAGGACTGAACCCTGTAGGTGACCGATTTTGAAGGTTGATGGTAATGATAGAAGGAGTGGGATGGCAGGTGTGTGTATGAGTTTCCAGATAAGCCCATATGCCAAACCTTATCAGAAACTTTTTGGATTGTCCAGTAGGACGCGACCATGCCATAAGAGGAACTAATGGAGATATGTATATTGAGCTCAACGAAGGCGTTTTAGGTGGAGTTTTCTGGTCGAAAGCCGTGTTGGTGCATATGGATCATATTGTAGTAGGAGACGAGTTTGCTAAGTTTGTTATTTGGAAGTCTTTCCTAGTTAACCTGGATCTGTAGGATCCAGGGTTAGTATGATCTTTATGTAGTGTGGGGATCAAAGTGGTATTTGCTCATTTACAAGCAGTTAAATCGAAGATTCTCACTGACAGAGTATGATGGATTGTCTATCCGTGTTTCATTCCGTGTTGTGTTTTTGGCCCTCACAAGGAGCAGTCTGAAGCCTAGGTCCAAACTCCAGACATCGCCAGAAGATGGTAACGTTGTGGCTTGCAAAGGCGGGGTATGCAGTGTTGTTGGATGTACCTATAGCGTGGCAGCAATGATCGCTATGAATGAGGTAATCTTTGTGAGTAATCTCGTTTGTTGAGACAGTTGGGAGTTTTTACGATTTCAATAGCTTCGCGGATTTCCTGGCCTGGAGAGTTTTTTTGTGATAATGATTTTGGCGTTTCCGAAGCTTATTGTTTGACCTGTTTCACGAATATGTTTGAAAAGGGATGAGGCTGGATTTGATTAACGGACAGAAAGCTCGTGTACATAGACTCTTTTGGAGATTCTTCAATTGGTCTGGTCAATGTAAGTTCTGGAGCAATTGGGACATGGTATTTCGTATGTGACCTGTGCCCCATTGGGTATTGTGTCCTTAGGCGTTCGTAAAAAACCGAAAAATTTGAGAAAACCCGGAAAATAGCTTTCACACAGTTATCTCCGGCCGTAAAAGTCGGGTTCGTTAATTCGTGTATCTAAGTACCTATATATAATGGTGATTCAGCATAACTGAACAACTGCGCTATGACTGCTTGCGTTTTTCAATCATTTCAACAATCTTTTTTCCTGCACTAATTTACACATTTCCTATGTTGTATTGTTGACCGTTAAAGTCTCAGTTACACAGTTCTATTTTATTCAAGTATCCTTCACGTAATAATTTGTAACGAGGTGTGTAATAAATAGAACTATTCTGAACCGACTTCTGATTCTTCAGTTCATTTCTCAGAGGGTTCATTTGTGATGGTTTGTTTAGTATTTCCCGGTATATTTTTCAGTATTATTTATATATTCTCATTGATCCATTTTCTGATATGTTTCCGTACTAAAAATTTTGGTACACCCACAGTTGGGTAATGCCTTAAACCATATATAGTTCACTACGATTTTTTGTTTGTTATTCTGAAGTGTCCTGGCACTCAATATAGAGTCACTCTTATACTGTCAAACAGTTTTATCCGTTCTCCACTGCATTTCTAGTCCAGTTTCGATGTCACTTCTGGTTTCATCAATGCCCCAGTAAACCCTGATTATATGTAAGAATATTGATAGTCTCATTCCATTGAGGCTCCAAATTAGTGTTACATGCAAACATTGAATTAATTTTTGAAGAGCTATACATAAATCCTGAGTTTTATATTTGAATTTCAATATTCTGAAACAATACAGATCTCAGAATCTGTTTTGCCCTTTCTTTTATTCATACTATTCAATTTTGCTTCCTCACTATTGCCAGTTCAACTACGAAATAAATTGTGTTGATATTCAAAACTGCAAACAAGAAATGGAAGCTGTTTAGAGACACGACCCAGCCACGTATCTATTATCGCCCTAGTATACTTTGATTAAAACTTTCTTCAGAAACTCCGGTATAATAGCATAAAAATGTTAAATCAAAAACATACTGCCACTTCTCGTGAACATAATCTACTGAAGGGCGTAAAAACTAATGGAAATTGTCGAGCCTGAATATTCAATGAGAACATAGTTTTCTTGGCTGATTCTCCCCCTATAGCTCTTTCTAACTCAAGGTTTCCATGGTCGTTTATATTACGATCCTTTATATCTCGAGTATCCTCAACATTGTCGTTATCGAAAGTTTTCTGTCATCATCAGCTCTGAATTACCTCTGCTATATAGTTCTCTTCTTGACAAGATTTTGATTGGATTCGATTACATTTAATTAATGTTATGTTGTTTCATGTGATGATATTATAAAGGAGAAGGAAAATCGATTCTCCGTTGTTGTTGTTTTAAAATAGGGCAACGAAAAGAAGCAAAGAAGTAATTTCAGAAAAGAGGGTGCAGGGTTCTGAGTTCTCTCACACACTTGATCAGTAAGTGTAATTCTTCTCTAATACGTACGTTACATCCCCAAGTTGGCGTAATCAGGGAAGGAATATACTGATTCCTCAATTCTAATCATGACTTTTTATTTCCAATGACGTACTAGTGCTTTCTAGATTACAAATTGAGGTTTTCTATACGTTGTAGATTTCCACAAATATGTATGAAAATGTCGTTATTGAATTTTCCTTCAAACCTTCATTCTTGGTCTCGGACCAATTATTATTATTATTCTGAATTTCTGCAATGAATTTTATCTGAGACGCATTTTGTTTTATGGTAGCTTCGTCAGTTGGACTGCCGCGTCTTAAATTACATTTATTGTGGAAATTCTATAATAAACGTCATGGGTAGTGTCATTAATTTCGATCAAATAACGAGTCAGTGTATTCATATCTGAATATTATGTTCGTAGGTCTAAACTCCAAACATGCCTTGCTATTGTTCCAGTTGGTTGGGTGTTCTTCTTGAGCTAGCCAATACCAATATACTTACACCGATGTATTCATACGGTATCCAGTGAATGCATTTCTTGAAGAGATTTCTGACGTTAACTGTCAAACTGACATACAGAATATATTTTTTCTTTACGATAATTTCGAAGTTTTTTCCACAAACACGACTATTTTTGGTGGGTGATCAGCCATTCACCAGTAGTTAAATCTCCCCTATTAGTGAGTGTGTTGGTTGTAGTTAGCAAGGACCCTCCAGACTTCTGGTGAGTTCGTTCAAAGTATCACTTTCACGGAACTGTTCATCGCCTACCCTTGAGATATCAAAGGGTGTGAGTTTTTCGACAGCAGTATGGAGGAACTGCTTGACAGCTTGATGGCCAGGGACCGGGCGTCCGTCACGGAATGTATTCTTCAGATATACTCCCGTCGGCACCATCCTCTCTGCTCAGTCAGAGACAAACAACGACGATAATACGATTAAGCCGCAAGAACCAGCCAACAAAAAGTGTCGCCTTCCAGAAGCGTTTCTTCCTCTTCCATCTAAACCAGTAGCTCCGGTGAACAAAAATACCGACACTAAGCCCAAAAAAGTGGCTAAAAAGATGTCAAAGCTCCGGGATGAAGCCAAGAACAACACTTCAGAGTCAGAACTCTCAAGAACAGAGTCGTGGTCATCTTCGACCTTCCGTCGAAGGTGACCATGAAATGTCGTTTGACGACAATAGGTCTGAAAGCATCAGAAAAACACGCGTTCCCCCAATTGTAGTTCGCCAGAAGGACAAATGGGTTCAATTCACAAAGCTGGCTGTCTTCCATAAGGTAAACTTTATCAAGGCAGTAAACATGGCTGATGACATCAATGTTCAGCCTTGACTACAGGAGTATGTCCAAACTATTGGTGAGGGAAAAAATCCCCCACCACACGTATACCTTACCTGAAGGCAGGCAAGTCGGAGCCGTCTTCAGAGGAGTCCCGGAACATCTGGAGACCGCTGACATCGAGGACGCTTCGGTTGAAAAAGGTTTCCAACCATCATCCGTCACCAGGATGGTGCGAGGAAACCGACCGCTCCTTACGTTATGAACCATTCGTCCTCCTGACGAATCTCAGTTGACATAGTAAGGGAAAAAGAAGAATTTCTTGAAGACGAGTCATTCTCTCTAGTTGACGTCTTGGATTTCGACAGACTAACGGATGATGTGCCTGGATTCAATAGTCCAGAAAAATTTGTCAAATGGGGGCAAGTATCCCGAAATGAGTGATAATCAGTTATAAAGTTCTATAAACCTTTATTCTGGCATCCTTAAATTGTCTGCGACTACAGATATTCCAAGTTCAAATACCAAACACATTTATTGCAAATATCTTGTTTTCTATGGGTTTTATGTTATTTTTATTTACTATAAATATTTTAAAGAATCATATTCTATACAACCTTTGTTTGATAATAATAATAAAATATATTATTTTGATTGAAAAGTAAAGTTGGAAGAAAAAAAAGGCATGCACAATAAACAAAGAAAATGTCAAGATCAAAAGTAAATATAAAAAATATATAAATGTAAATAACTACGTGTGGAGTCAATGAAAATAATAATAACACAAACAGTCCAAAAGTATCGAACATCCATAAATAATAGAAGTAATAGAAGTATAAATGTTAATAGTTCTAGACTATGAAAAGAGTTATTTCAAGCATATTGTATAATTTACACCCGCTGTACTCTACGCCTTTTTTATACAAAGAAGTTCTATGTACGACTTCTCCATACAAAGAAGTTCTATGGGCGTTTTGTGAGATCAGATTTTTCACCAGTCTTGTTGTTATATTTGGAAAAGAGGACTGAAGATTGGATTTATTTTTGTAAACGTATGCACTAACCTCTAGTATATTAGGGCTGGCAACTGTGAGAATTTTTGGCCGTTTTAAAGCATCTGTACATGAATCTTGACAGCCTAGCTTAGCTATTATTCTTACAGTATATTTTTGGAGGAGAAATATCTTTTCGACAAAAGCACTCATACCCCAGTTGAGAATACCATATCGAAAGTTGTGAATGGAAGTTCAATATTCAAACATTTTTTTTTATATTTTGAACCTTTTTTGAGACAGAGTATTATTCGAGGTCAACCTATAGTCCCGATTGGTACATACATGATTCCAAATAATTCGTATTCTTCAATAAGTATTACGTGATAATTGAATCGTGTCAAAATGGCTTTGACACGACTTCTGCGCTGTTTAGAAAAGGAGAAAAAACTTTTGTAAAAACACTCTAAAAACTTCCAAATTTGGATCAAATTGTCACAATATTTGAAGAAGAAAACTGCCCGGTTAATACATTATATGAGAATGAAGTGCAAACCTTGGCAATGTATAATGCTCCAGAATCTGAGGACTGTATCCATCGTCTTCGCCATGTACAGTTCATCAAGTTAACAAAACTGAATAAACCTGTGCAGTTTTTTTCAATCTTTCACCAACGAGTGTATTAGCTCACCAACATTTCAACCGTGTTTATAATCAAGTTCAGACTTGGTTAAGGCATGATTTAGAACCCTAGAATTGGGGTTGGAAAATGCGTGATGAATACCTGGAACCTGTTATGACAATGAATCCATCAGCTCCGGAAGAATTGCTTAACACAATATTCTGCAACTGCAAAAATTGTTGTGGTTCGCAATGTGGATTCAGAAAAACCAGGTTGCAGTGCTTTTCAGCTTCAGACCAGTGTAATGGGCAAGCTTGTCTTGATGTTTCACCATATCAGACAGATATCAATGAAGGCGAAACATTTGACCCCGAAATCCTAGAAGAACTGGAGACAAATGTCGTTTAAGACGAGAACACAGAACTTTCTGGCATTTAACGGGAGGTTAATCCTGTGTGTAACGACTTCTCATGTGACTCTCGTCTTCAGGACAATATCTTATTCTAGCAGTTTTTGGAATAACCATTCTTGTTGAGACTTTGCTTTATGTTGCAGATATTGGTTTGGTTTGTATTCTACAAAGTGATGATGTATATTGAAACGTGGAAGTGAATCGTGATGACACTGAAATAAAATATTCTGGGTTATGTATGCAAATGAATGTAATTTTCACCCCGATTTCTTGAATTGATTTTTTTTGTGAATCTTTAAGAATCTTGACCTATCAATGGTGTATTTATCAATAGGTATATGTTTATCAGTTTGTGTGTGTTACGAACAAACTTTATTGGTATGTGAATATTTGAATGGAAATATTCATACAACACGTCTCTTTTTATGGTAATCGCTAAGTAATCGTGATCGTATTTCGACGATTTGAACTGTGACGTTGAAAATCTCTATTTGTATGTATAAAGTCAACATCACTGGGCCACTGAGTGGGTGTTTTATGAATTTTCCAATGTAATTTTATAAATACGGTTTGAATAATGATAGTTTCAAGGGAAATATGAAACAGTACTTACTAAAAGTGTTCCGCCTCTTCTGTGATAATAACATCATATTTTAGCTGGTTAACAGAAAACTGGGCAGATATAGGTTGGCCAATCGTGGGACAGGGATCATCGAGAAATTATACATATCTTTCCTTCTTATATTTTGATTCACAAATTCGAATTGCCTTCTCATTTATAACCATTTTTTTTAAATAACCGCATCATCATAGTTATTAGTGGTGGTAAAGAGATTTATTTAATTTAGAAATGCGCATTTTCAATTTACGTCTATTAGTTCCTTCAAGGTTTTATTCATTCTCGAATATTTTACAAATCATCCAATCTTCATGTAACGATAAACTTGGACTATCACTTTTTGAACACTTGAAAAATATCACCACATTTCACCCAGTACTCAATAAACTATCCAAATAGTAAAGAATAAAACAACAGAAGGAATCTATTAATCACCGGTGAAGATGTTTTTTCAAATTTGACGTAATCCTAATGTCAGCTAACGTCAACATAACTTTCGCAGTTTTTTCTTAGAAAAAATAAAGAACTGACAATATCATTACAAAAGTACATGTCAGCAACCACCAGTGTAAAGATACCTTGGAAAAGGTCTGCTGATCACTAAAATGTGTATTCGTCAAAATATAACCAAGAAATCATGCCATGGTATTTCTATGCATGTTGGTATTGAAGATTTTCTGAAACAAACGCGCATTCCAGCTACTACCAGTATATATACATCTTACCACATATTTACAATCATGGCGTTTTGACAAATTATTGTTCAGAATTGTGCAGGTGTTCTGGGTCGCATACCTGGTATGCCACAGTATTTCAGTATGCAAGTCATTTATTTTTAAAGTGAATGACAGAAAATAAATTCATATATAAATCAATAAAAATACTATCGGATATCCAAGTGGCTTCGGAAGCACTTAGCTTATGTCAAGTAACGACCAATAAATTACCTCTGATCTGGATTTCTGATCACAGTGGCCTGGATGGTAATGAAGTTGCTGACTCCCTGTAAGGAAAGGCGCTGCAATCGATTTCATCGGACTAGAACAAAACAATTGTTAGATGTTGTCTAACAAGTGTACTTACTGAATTATCATATGAAGCAACTTGAACTGTCTCTGCTTAGATGAAGAAGAAACAGTAGAGGTTGAGCATAGGTATATTTTGTGCTTTTTCGGCCGCGTACCGAGCCAAGTTCGCAATGTCATCTGACCTGGAGGATCACCGAACAAATAAACTACATGGCTTCAAAAATATGATAGAACGGTCCAACACTTAATGGAAATTCATTATAATTCAAATTTTCAAAAAAATCACTTTACTGTGAGATTTCTGATTGAAAGTTTACAAAACCGCGACACGTGTTTCGCTATTCAATAGCATTTTTGGGTGTCACAATACTATGTATTGTATTCAATACACAGTGTGTTTTTACAATATGCCAACAGGCTTCGTCAAAAAACTGAACTTACAATAATCCCTCGTGAGTTGCAGTGAATAAGGGTCCAATATATTCACTAATTCTGGATTTATCTACCTACATACTCACCGTCAGATTCTTCTCAACAGTAATTTCCATTCTCCTCATTGCTTTCAGATTCTATTATTATTCGCGAACCATGATCATGTACCTTCTGAAACGCAAAAGATGACCCCATTATGATTGAACCTTTACGGGAGTCCTTGGAATGGAACTCCTGTAAACAAATACAATTTGCAATATAGCTATTCACACTAAAATAGTGATATTTGTGGGGATACTACTGGAGTATCATAGTTGCTATCCTCACACAACTGTCGTTGAAACATATTTTTTGTTTCAGGTACCAGCAATGTCAACCCAGATCAAGTGAACGTGAAATCTAAAAACGAAAAACAAATGCACGGCAACAATTCGAAAATCGTCCGTGTCCTTACGACCAACGAAACTACCACTAGCGCCGCAGAAATTAACCGAAACAACTTCATTCTTGTCCGCAACTCCAAAGCCACCGACTCAGGTCACATCCTAGTTCGAACAGATTCCCTTAGTCATTCCAAGAGTAACTTGCTCTTGGAAGATGGCGAAAACGGAAAAATCGGTCAGATTTTAATTCAGCAGAGCGAAATAAAAAAGGGGGTCTTTGTTCAATCGGTGAAAAGATTAAGTTCGCCTATTTTTTTGCTTAGTGGCGGCGATAGTAGTAACGGGCACATACTAATACAAGCCGCCCATCCTGAGGATATTCGGCGGTCGGGGGATGTAGCCGAGGATGCAGGTGATAATATATTGGTACAAGCTCTAGAAGGACTGCAAGATAGCGAGGCGGGAAGCAGTCGAAGTTTGTCAACACCGATTGGGTCAGGTGAGTTAATTTTTATTCGATATTTATTCGACTTACAAGTAAGTATAGACTTCTCCTTCTATGAAAACGCCATCTGTCGGATTAAAAGAAGACTTGAAATACGAATATTATTAATAAACAGATCTTAGAAAGGCGGTCCGTTTTTTAAACCAATTTTCTACAAGGACCACTAAACGTAATTCGCATTTTGTGGCTGCAGCTTTCACCGTAAAGCAACCTAGATGCAACTAGAAAACAAAAACTATTCATTTGTATTACATCACCAGGTAGAGCTATTTCTTCCGACGTGAGTCTCATTAGTGGTTCTAGACTAAACCACGAAAGCATTGATGTAATCAATGTTCTTCAATCAACACGCCTGACTGTAAGTAAGCATGAGCAACTTCCCTTACGAAGACACAATCGAAATATCGCTAGCGAGTGGTGGATCACCAATGCTTTGTGTTTGGTTACTGATTCAATTAGTTGCCTTGCAATGAAAGTTGCAAGCTCAAATACTTTGGTTTTAGAGCTCTGGTTTGATCTAATCCGTACTTATTTTGAAATAGTGTCACACCAATGTTATGTAAACCTTCTAAGACAAGCACTCACTGTAAACAACCTAGATGCAACTTGAACACAAAAACAAAACGTTTGTATTCCATCACGAGGCAGAGATATTTCTTCTGACATGAATCTCATCAATGGTGCTAGACAGAACCACGAAAGCATTGATGTAATCAATTCTCCTTAATCAACAAGCCTGACTATAAGTAAGCATGGCAACTTCCCTTACGAATACGCAATCGAAACATCGATGGCTGGTGATAGATCGCCAATGCTTGTTTTTACATTCAGCTTTGTAAATCAATATTATTATATTTATTTAAAGCCTTAGTTTGTATGTTTGTATGTTTTGTTGAGTATAAGAGTAGCTTAACTAAACTTCTTCAAGGTTGAAAACCAAATCCCAAACACAAATCAGTTATGATGCAACACTGTTTTAACCCGCCCTAGGTCTCATCAGTGGTGCTAGGCTGCACCACAAATGCATTGCTGGACTCAGCTGTCCTTAAAAGACAAGCCTCAGTGATATTCGAGGATTGAGTTCTCTGTCGATCCCATAGATGACATCAAGTAAATATAATTTTCAATATTCGAGTTATAGGTTATTAATATAAAAATATGAGGAGAACAATATGGCGGTGAAAACAATCAGTCGGTAGCCAAGCGGTTCGGCGTGGGTGCTTTGTTCACTCACTCGAATTGACTGCCGTGTTGGTCGGTGGTTCAAGCCCTAGTCTGAACGATCGATCTTCACTTGCTACCGTCCAACCCGTGTTAGGAATCACACGTTAAAAGGTAAGACCTCGTTAATCCTTATGTTTGTATGTTTTGTTGAGTATAAGAGTAGCTTAACTAAATTTCTTCAAGGTTGAAAACCAAATCCCAAACACAAATCAGTCATGATGCAACAGTGTTTTAACCCGCCCTAGGTCTCATCAGTGGTGCTAGGCTGCACCACAAATACATTGCTGGACTCAGCTGTCCTTGAAAGACAAGCCTCAGTGATATTCGAGGATTGAGTTCTCTGTCGACATCAAGTAAATATAATTTTCAATATTCGAGCTATAGGTTATTAATATAAAAATATGAGGAGAACAATATGGCGGTGAAAACAATTAAATCCTCACGATTTACATTAAAGATGGCTTCATCATCTATTACTTTGGTAACTGTCATTTTACTTTGGATGTGTAGATGGCGGATATCATACGCAGTCGAATCTGTCGATTCTCCATTTCTAAAATTTTTGCATTTTCATTATTTAGAGATATGGTGATCATAGTAATGATGTTACGCTGTTCCCGTGGGTTTGACACTAATTGACTACACTCTACTATTGAATTCAACTTCATTTCACTGCTACACTGACAATACAACACAGATACTTCAACTGAACTTCAGAGTAATACTCGAATATCCATCGCCTTGTCAGCTCAATTCTTACCGCACTATAAACTCGACTACTTTTCCTGTCTGTCTATTGGTAGTGATTATATAATGTGATGGAAGTCTCAGAAAGCCGATAGTAATCTTTTAGAAGAATAAAACAGAAAGGAAGTAGTAACAAAAAAATTTAAATAATCATTAAGTTTTAAAAAACTTCGCTTTAAAGCGTTTCTCTAAGATAATGGCGCATCAGAGATCAACAAAGTCAGACATCATGCTCTTCCATAATTGAATAAGTCTTGATCCATATGCTCTCCCTGCTCTTCGCTCATATCTCCTAAATTTTCCGGAAATCTGTTTAGATAACTATGGAGGAAGTGGAGTTTTATGCTCATATTGCACCCCAATTTTTCTAATTGTGAAAGAAGGTCATCAAGCGCAACATAATTTTTTGATCTTCTGTTTCCAAGAAAGGTGTGCATCACAGAGACGAAAGCTATCCAAGCCCTTAATTTTCCGGAAATCTGTTTAGATAACTATGGAGGAAGTGGAGTTTTATGCTCATATTGCACCCCAATTTTTCTAATTGTGAAAGAAGGTCATCTACAAGCGCAACATAATAATCTGATCTTCTATTTCCGAAGGAAGTTCTTCATCACAGAGGCGAAAGCTGTCCAAGCCCTTAACTCTAGCTCAGTCATAGAATTTCTAAATTGAGTACCTTTTGTAAGTTGCCTAATTTGCGAGCCATCAAAAATGCCGGCTTTAATCTTTTCCATGAGCTGTAGGAATTTTTGGCAAATGTAAGAGAAGCAGTCGCCATCTGTATCTAATGATTCAACAAATTGCTTCATGATGCCCAGTTTTATGTGCAATGGCGAATGGATAATTTCGTCGCGACCTTCTAATGAATTCTGAACTATATTGTGCTTGTCAGGCGTCATATTTTCCATTAAGGGCCAATTTCTTCTTACCCAATGTTCTTGTTCGGCTCTATACTGTCCCAAAGACATATAAAACAAGGAAAACTTAGTGTAACCAGTTTGATGACCAAGGAGAATATTTACCATTTTTAAATCAACACAAATTTGCAACTTATGGTCATTGTATTTTATTTTATCCAAAACTAGCGAGATGTTACAATATTACTCTTTAAACTTTGTACTGTGGAAAATAGGCACCCCAGCATATTTATTTCCTTCGTATAACAGAATACATTTAAGGCTACATTTTGAGCTGTCAATTAATAAACGCCAGTCGTTTTGTTCGTATTGTGTCACGCCATTTTTATCGAAAAGTTTTTAACGTCTGTACAAAATCCAATACAGTTATCGTCCGAAAAATAACGTCGTAATTAATTTTCTCTATCACGTCAAAAAGTTATTTTAGTACCTGTAGAGAGCAAATTATTTTCTTTCAGTCTTGATACCAACAATTCTGAAACTTGTTTAGAGAGATTTATATCTCTTACAAGATCATCTAACTCATTTTGGGAAAAATACTCTGGCACATTTGACATACCTTCAAAATCAGCATCATTCTGTGAACTTGGTTGTTCACTGTCTTGTTCTAAGGGTTCAGATATATTTTTAGACACTAAAAGGTTATGTAAACGCTGCACTGGAAGCTGAAAACAACTAGTACTTAGGTATTGCCATTTAGCTCGATTTTTCGTATTTAAACCGTTTATGTTCACACTACAAAAGTAACTGTCATCGGTATGATTGTTTGTGATTAGTTGTTGTTTCAAATTTAAAGGCACTTCTTTTACCACTTTTCCATAATCTTAAATAT
>NW_019293327.1:10192-38301 GCF_000500325.1 Leptinotarsa decemlineata
TGGGAGATGGAGTCATATTTTATTATTTGACAAACACTGAACGTCAGTGGGTCGCAGTTGGCCGCATCATTTCAAGTTAAATTTGAAGCACAAACAAGTGCCGAAGTTAAACTTCATTGAAAGTTTTCGAAAAAAAAGTTTCCCATATAGTGCGCACTTTAATGGTGACACTGTATATCAAAGAAGATTGTAATGGAATTTTGTTTGTTGGCAAAGCCTTCATGGATATATGATTCAAGATTCACAAGATTATTCGATGTTGATCTGCGTTTTCTAAAGCCACTTTGTTTAGATGTGATCAGTTGATTTCTATCCAGGAACCAGGTGAGTCTATAATCAATTATTTTTTACAACAACTTACACATTGTTCAGGTCAGAGATATTGGCCTATATGATTGTCGATCTGTCTTTGGTTCACCATGTTTCATCAAAGGTACTATGGTTGCTTCTGACTACTTTTCAGGAAAAACCGTTGTTGTCTATCTTGTTAAAAATTTTAAAGAGATGATGTTTAGCTACATCTGGAAAGTTTGGTAGAAAAAGGAATGGAATATCATCAGGTCCTGGGCTGGAGTTTTTGAAAAAATTCAGTGCTTCATTAAATTCTTCATAGTTGATTGGTAGATTCATAGGGTTCATTTCATCTCGGTAAAAGTTAATATCTCGAGTTTTTTCGTTTATTTTCATTGCTCAGGAATTCAGGTGTATAGTTGGAACTGTTGGAATTCTTCTTGTGATTTCTGTATAACTGGAAGTTGTTTTTCCCTGATATTCAATTCGTTGGATACTATTGTCTATTCTGTTGTACTTCATGTGTTTCACTTCGTCTCAGACCATATTTAGTGGAGTAGAACTGCTAATGGATGACAAATAACTAGTCTATGAGCCCCGTCTACTTTTTTTCACAATCCACCTGGCTTTTGCTCACAGAGAAAAGCTTACATATCTCATCAATTTTTGACATTTCTCACGGGAGTGTCCGCCATTAATTTAGAATACACGATTACCCTAAATGAGCCATTTATGTACTTGCTGTCAAACGCGTAATGATTAGATTAAAATGGAGGGAGTAGAAAAATATCATTTCATTAGTTTTATTAGTTTTTTTATCTGGCCGATACCGTAGATTGCTGAGGAGAGTGGTGAGATGACTGATACCTAGAACCTTCCGAAGTATTCACTACTTTTCACTACATTTTTCAATGAAACCGGTCAAGCCCGTTTTTCTATACTATATATAATCTCTTTTCCTCTAGGAATTACCGTTGATATCTCCTGTAAAATTATGAAACAGAGTCAGTTTCCTTTAGAATTTCCTGTTCGTTAAAGCGGCTGCAAACTTCGCGTGAATGATACATAGCAACAAAAGAACACAAAGCCTACGCCATAAAACCGTTATGGTATCGACCAAAAAACTCAAACGAAACTTAACCCATTAAGTTTAATGCGTTGTTGGAGCGCCCCACACACAGTTCATAATTCACCGAAGTTGAAGTCATTAATGACTGCAGATGTAGGAAGAAACGTGGTGTGGAGATAGACCGGCCGTTAAATCATATCGGCATTAAAAGTCCCTCCTGAATTACCCTAAAATTTCCACAAATTACTGGAAGACACGCGAACTATCATAATGCAGTATAATTGATAAAATGCTCTGCTATTCCGGATTTGCTGGTTTCTCCTCGCTGTGTGTGTTTTTTGTGCTCGGCAATGCAAACTTCCAATGGCCTCTTAGTTTCACCGATGTATGATTCTCTGCACTCGCAGGGTATCCGATAAATGCAATTCTTAGAATCACAGTCCGCGTTTGGTGGCCTGGTTTTTGTGAGACTGCTACGGATAGTGTTCCCAGATCTAAAGCAGGTCCTGATGTTATACTTGGACTCAATCCTTCTTATCCTTCCTGACAATCTTCTGATGTAGGAAAGTACAAGTACGGGTTGTGGTGGTTTCTCTTCTTTGTGGAGCTCTTGCTGTCTTCTTGCTAAAGCCTATTCCACCAATACTTTGGAGTAACCATTCCGTTGAAGGACATTTTGATGATGCCTAGTTCGTTTTCAAGACCTTTTTTTGTATTGCAGAACCCGAGAGCACGGTCTTGTAGAGTCTTGATGATTCCTCTCTTAATCGATTGAGGGTGGTTGGATTTCTGGTTCAGATACTGTCTGAGTGGGTTTTCGATATACAGATGTTTTCCATATAGTGTCGGTCCTCTTCACCAATACGTGGAATAGCAATCAGTTGTGGACTTCCTTCTCCACTGTGAAAGAGGTGGAAGGACTTACGTTGTTGATGTACTCCTCGAAGGTGTCTAGTTCTGCATTCCCATGGTTTCATATTATGAAGGTGTCGTCCATGTATCTCGACCAGAATCGGGGCTTCTTGTGGGCTTGTTCGATGGCCAGAGTTTCAAACCACTCCATATTAATATTGGCTATAACCGGTGAAAGTGGCGATCCCATTGGCATTTTTTATATATTATTTCAGGGATTTCAAATCAAATGATATCATATTAGACAGTGGAAGTCCGATCTTTTGCTGAGGTTTGAACTTCCACTGTTCAAAAATATCGAGAGATTTCGCTATGAAGTGGTACAGCCAGCAGATATAACCTCAAAAGACTCGAAAAAAATTGAAATATCAAAAATTAAAAAAAAGAAATCTGTAAAGAAAGCGAAAGTTGGTAACTGAAAACATCACACTATGACAGTAAAAAACGAACCTTGAGAATACAATAATACAATTGTACAGGTAATGTATACAATGTGTAAAGCTATATAATAAGTGGTAAGAGTAATCTGTAACCGAAGCAAATAACTCACTTGGAAAGAAGAAAACTTCACACTTTGACTGTGATGAATGCAATAATGAAGGATATTATATTAAAAACTCCAGTAATATTCATTGTATCAACAGGAAAACTGTATTTGAATATGTTGGAAACTAATGTTGACCCTCTCATCGCGGAATCGTCGAAGCGAATCCTAATGAATTCGATATGGATATTGTATTCCACATTACTTCAGACAAGTAAGGAACTATTTGAATATTACTTTTCCCGTTCGTTGGATTCGCCGTCGAGGTCCTACAGAATGGCTAGCCCGCTCGCCAGATTTGATACTTTGGACTTTTTTTATGGGGCTATTTGAAGCAAAAGGTGTACGAAACTGAACCTGCTTCGATATTGAATATACGACAGAGAATAATGAATATTTGTATAGATATTGAAGATAGTGTGTTCGAAAATGTTCAGCGTGAAATATAGGATAGGCTGTTCATATGTCAAAAAGTTCAAAGCAATCATTTCGAGCATCTTCTGAACTCAGCTCAAGGTTATTACCTCATATTATGTAGTTGAATGTCAATGTATTCAGGCAATTATTAAAATTTCCACCATTTTGTAGTAGTTGAAGATATTGACTTCATATTCAAGATGTTCGGACTAGTCAGTCCTACTGTGATTTTCTTTGATTTAAAGTCGAAATATACCAGGAATCAAACGTTTCAAGTCAATATCTTTATTTTTATATAACTTTCAAATTATTGTCAATGTCAAAATCGTCTTTTTTCCATAAACAAACTATGATCAATTATTTTAACATACTAAGTGAACAAAATGATTGATTAATGTAGAGAAGATTCCTCGGCCCATTTGAGTCTCAGGAATGGAGGTAATTTAGTAATTATTTCAATGGTAGGTATGTTTCAAACCGTCCCTCCCTTGGAGGAGAGGCTCGACGAACTTTCTCTATTAGATTTGAAATTATAAATTCAGGTCGTCCAAATGTAACTTTCAAAGTTTCTATTATGTTCATAACATTATTTGGTGAAACAAGAAGAAGTTGTATTGCATCTCTAGCCCTTCCTTTTAAATCTTAAAATCTTTGTAGACGGATTATATTTTCATCTTCACATATATCAAAAAGTTTGGTGGAACGTTCGAATTGACTGTAGAACAAAGGCCAGTCCTCTGGATTCCCATCGAAAATCGGTAAATTTGATTTAACATTGTCGGTTTTTTCCAAACATTTTGATTTATTTATCTTCAGAACGTCTAAAGTTTGGTTGAAATTAACAGTAGTCCTTGTAATAAAATTGTTTGTCGGTACGAAATCGGTTTTATTTTCTGTTTCTTCGATTTTCCACTCAGCAACTTTTTCTTGTAGCGTCATTTCTTTCAAATCAATGATGTTTTTGCCACTAGAGATTGTGGACTTTTTATATGAAGAATCTTGAATCAGTTCACGTTGTAGTTGTGCTTCTTTCCTTATTAACTCAGCATCAATTTCGGCTCTCCTCTCAATTTCAGCTCTCCTTCTCTCTACTTTGGCCAATTTTCTTGTTTCTTCCAATTGTATTTCCAACATTCGTTATCTAGGACTTGAAGATTTCGTAATTTTTGATTTGTCTTCGGCATTAGAAAGGTCTTCTAATGAAAAACGTTTCTGCAACTCCGAAACTTGTCGTGGGTCATAACATACGTCGCTATATCTTTCAGGAGGAACTCCTTCAGTTTTCCTCTCACTCCTCCTCAGGTTAGGCATGGACATATTGTAATTGATTACTTTTGTTTCTTTTTCTTTTGCTGGAAGAACCAATGTTCAGACTAGTCAGTCCTACTGTGATTTTTCAATATTTTTAGTTGACCCATTCCAAGAATAAAATAAGGGGGACATTAAAGAAAAGCACTGTATGTGAAAAATAGGCGCTGTTTGTGGTGACTTCTGAAAATTGCCTATTTCAAGCATATTATTATCGATGAATAATGTAACAAATTCCATTATTCGATTGGAACTCATAGATAACTCTCGTTCCATCAGCGAGGAGTACATATTTGTTCCGGGTCTGATAGAATGAGGAAATTTGAAGGGTTTCAGAGTAATGACTCTATCATCTTCGACATGACAAATATACCGCAGACCTCAATTCTCGAAAAACATTTCCCATGTGAACCGTGCCACTCTCCGATGGTAAATTAGAAAAATCATTTCCGCCCCGGAAATTAGACTGTCATCCGATCGTGACGAGCGTGATTTCTTGAGTTGTCGTGCGCACTTTCCGAAGTAAACAAACCGAAAAACTTTTCCATAGTCATTCGTTCCCATTATGGTCTTTCAGATACACAAAATTGGAATTGTGTCAAAGTAATTTAACATTTTCTGAAATGCAAATTAGCTCGGCAATCAAACTATGTAAGTACACTTCTGAAATCTTCAAAAGCGAACTAAACTTCTGTGAAGAGGTGAAATACATTGGTACTATTCTCGACAGAAAGCTAGCATGGAACTCTCACCTACAGAGTGAAGCAAAAAGAGCATATGTGGCTTATGAGCAATGTCGAAGGACAGTGGGACGCGCTTGGGGTCTTTCACCCCGTGTGGTCACCTCGTTCTACACTGGAATAATTTTTGAAAGACATTTGTCAACGTACGGAATCATTGCATAGAGACTGAAAGTTCTACAAGTAACGGTCGTTCAAAAATTATATCAAATACAGCGAATGGCTTGTTTAAACATCACAGGAGCCATGAAGGCAATGAAATTAATTATTGGTCTAACCCCTTTGGACCTGTACATTAAGGAGGTTGCGTTAATGACCATGTTACGATTGCGCATGACTGATGTGAACCTCGAAGCAGGAATGGGTCAATTGAGGCTCAGTCTATGGCGACAAGCGCTCACTGCGCAACTTCTTCTGCAGGCAACCAGTGACCCGGTTCATCTTCAATAATCCCTACAAAATACAAATAAAACAGAACACAGAGTCAGATGCTACAAATGCATAACACATATATACAGACGACTCAAAGACTGAAGAAGGCTCAAGATGTGAAATGTACTCCAAATCACTAAGCCAAAGGATTGAGTGACGAATGGAAAAAATACAGAACATAACGATCAAATACAAAAACGAAACCATCTGCACTGATAGCAGACAAGCCCTATTAGCCTTGAACAGACAACGTGTTACCTTAGGCCTAGTACTAGAGTGCCACCAAGATTCAGCCAAAGCCTCGGTAGATAATAACATTATCCTGAGGTGGATTAAAAGGCACGACAGTAGTAAAGGTAATCGCATTGCCGATTCTTGAGCCAAGGAAGCGGCTGGACTGAGAATTTCAGGACCCAGTGGCACCTACGGACTGATGACTTTGACAATTGCGGAACTAGCCAAACGTCAAACCTATGCTCAATCCCTGAAGAGATGAGATGGAATCAAAGGATGCAATCTTGCCAGGATCATCCTGGGCGATAATATAATATAATAATATAATGATGATAATATTGATTACAATAAATGTGAATAATTCTGTTTGAGTAGATTATTATCAGTACTAGCCTGACAATAACCAAGACACCCTAACTGGACAGCAACTAGAGGAATTGAATTCGCCGGATACCATGTTAGTGCGGCAAATCCCAGACCAAGAGACCGTGGAAAGTCTGTATTGGTTATCACATGAAATACCCAGCAATAATACACATACAAATCGAAACAAGCGGAGCATATTTGAAACCACCAACATAGCATCGAGTGATCTGAAGCTGAAATCATACACAAGAAATAACATTGTTTCGAGAGAAAGTTCAAAGAAGTTGCGTTCATGTTTGTATACGGCGTATTCAGCCAGGCTGGTGTTAGGTTAGGTCTAAAGTAAGTGGGTCTATTCGACACCAGCCAGGCTGGTGGGTAGGTCGACAAAGTGAACTAGGCTACGTACCTGAACACAAAAATGTGATAGGGAAGAGAATAAAACGCCAAAGTGACATATAGTAGTCTCAACAAAAGGACAGTGATCACCCAAAGATGATCATGGATTCCAACAATTGAAATTTCATGAAGTAGCTCGGTTGAGGAACTTTTTTTTTTCAATTTTTACAATCACTTTTTTATAAAAGATAAAACTGGCGTAGACTAACAAGCACTTTTTCATTTGATTTATTTCAAATTCTACAGTCGTATATATTGACGAAAAATAGAGGTACTGAAGGCTTTTTTCGGAACAGTAGTAGTTCAGACTTTGGACTGTCACTCAAATAAGATTCCAGATAAATGGAAATATTGGAAATTGAATGCATCAAGAACTGTCTATCCAAGAATACGATAAATTTCAAAGGGATAGGAAAAAATGTCGATGAAGTTCTTCCTGGAGAAATGTTGGTATATGGTCAGAAAATTGCATAAGTGGCAACTGCCATTTTTGAACAGTTCGTCATGAGTATTATTGCAGGTCTAATTCAAAGCGAAAGTACAAATACATGTGAGTTTGTTAATGGAAAAATATCCCATACATCGGTTGCTTTCGCTGGTAATACTTTTCACTGGAATGAATACTGATACTGTCAATTTCCACAAAAAATTCAACTTTAGTTCCAAAATCAACATTGAAGCCTGCAAAGTCATGAATTTCCTTCCCAAAACACTCGACTACAATGAAAACACGGAAACCTCACTCACCTTTTTGATAAACCTTTTCATTTGATTCATTTCAAATTCTACAGTCGTATATATTGACGAAAAATAGAGGTACTGAAGGCTTTTTTCGGAACAGTAGTAGTTTAGACTTTGGACTGTCACTCAAATAAGATTCCAGATAAATGAAAATATTGGAAATTGAATGCATCAAAAACTGTGTATCCAAGAATACGATAAATTTCAAAGGAATAGCAAAAAATGTCGATGAAGTTCTTTCTGGAGAAATGTTGGTATATGGTCAGAAAGTTGCATTACGGGCAACTGCCATTTCTGAACAGTCCGTTATGAGTATTATTGCAGGTCTAATTCAAAGCGAAAGTAAAAATACATGTGAGTTTGTTAATGGAAAAATATCCCATACATCGGTTGTATTCGCTGGTAATACTTTTCACTGAAATGAATACTGATACTGTCAATTTTCACAAAAAATCCAACATTAGTCCCAAAATCAACATTGAAGCCTGCAAAGTCATGAATTTCCTTCCCAAAACACTCGACTACAATGAAAACACGGAAACCTCACTCACCTTTTTGATATCTTTGTTCGGTTCACCGTCGTCTGCTTTTCGTTTATCATTTCCCGCCAATTTACCTTTGTCCTTTTCACCTCCGCATATCTGTAAAAGCAAGAAGAAATAATTAGGAACTATAATTGCTCGAATACGGGCTAGAATTATTCCCGAGTTCAAACAAAACGCGGCATGAAAGGAGCTTTTCTGCTCTTTGTACGAATTCTTATCAAAGTTGATCAAGCCGAAATTGAGTTTGGCTTTCTCATCCCCCAAGACTGAGGAATGCATGATTTTGAGTTGGTGGGCATTTAGGAAATCTTATCAGTTTGTTGTTAGGGCCTATATATCTTTGAGAAGTTATGAAGTTGTTTCAAAAATTCTGTGCGTTTTAATTTCATGTAAGTGGGAGAAGGAAATATTGAGAGCAGATAGTTGTTGGTTCACAGATGGATCAAAAACACCTTCCGGTTCCGATGCAGGTGTTTTCAATTGCAGACCCAGGACGGAGATATCAACCTGCATAAGTCGATAAAAATATTCCCGGACGGTCAAGTGGCGTGGAAAGCTTTTGGCTCCTACCGAGCAACGTCTAAATTGGTAGCAAATTTCCAAAAACGTCTCTTCTCGATAGGCAAATTGTCTCTGGTCTTGACTCCTGGCCATACTGACCTGGAAGATAATGAGGCTGTTGACTGTCTTGCGAAGGAAGGTGCTGCAAGCAGCTTCATCGAACTGGAACCTGTCATTGGCTTCGCTTAAGGCTTTGCCAAAACAACTATTGAAAACCTGGATGACAAAAAGATTTATTGACTTCTGGCAGAATTTTCCAGGATTGGTTCTCTCCAAGCCGTTCATTCATCCTTCGGAACTTGATACCAATCAGTTCTTGGACTACAGTAAGGATCAACTACAATGTCTAACAGATTTTCTTATAGGTCAGTGTCATTTGAATAATCATATGCAGAGACTTGGACTGTCGGAAGACAGTGTGTGTCGCTTCCACTTTGTGCTAACCTAACCTAACCTTACCTAAGTGTAAGTGATTCAGCTAGAAATTTGGGATTTATTATAGTTTCTTGTATGCGTTTCTACCAGTACATCAAAAATCAGGTAGGCAGAGCTTTCTGATCACTTAAGGTCATTTTGAGCATATTGTCAATTTCAAATTGGAACCTACACTGTGTGTGTCACCTGTTGTGAGTCACTTCAATTACTGTGACTTCATTTACAGTCCATGCTCAACGATCGTTGATAAAATGCGACTTCAAAAGGTACAAAATAGTTGTTGTAGTCTCATTTTTGAAATGAGGAAATATGAACCCATCTCCAATTGTCTCATTGAATATAAGTGGCTCAACATGAAAGATAGAAGATAACTTCACTTGAATACCTTCGTTGAAAAACTTTTTAATAAGCCTGATCCACCAAGCGTGATACATTGTTTCACTCGTGGATCTCAAATCCATTCGGAGAATGTCAGAAATAAGTCAATCTTCGTATGTACAATGTGTTAATAATAATAATATAATAATATTTAATCATTTCAGGGTTTGTTTGAAATTCATTTCTTCATTTTCCCTTTTTATGTAATCGGGAAGATTATAAAAAAGCTCTGCTCCTACGTAGAATGGACTGTTCTCATATAAATTAGTTGGATGTTTTTCCAACCTAATGAAGTTACCATTTCGTTGGATATGTATGAAAATCTGAATTGCGGAGATGAAACAAAAATGTTATTTATAGAAGTGGAGCAACCCCATACAGCGATATTGTTTGAGATGTGAGGATAAATTACGGCATAATAAACATTCAAAAGCTGATCAATATTGAGTGTGGATGAAAGTTGCCTTATAACATAATAACCACAGTTCACTTTCTTTCTGACCTGACTCACAGCTGACTTCCAAGTCATGTTACTATCAACATAGGTACCAAGAAATTCAGTATTGTCTGACGAAATTACATCAGGGCTACTTACTCTGACTCGAAAATCAGTAATTTTCCTGACAGTTCTAGAGTTGAACTACATTTAAACAGTATTACTGGGGTTTACAACCAAGGAGTTTTTGCGGCACCAATCTGTAAATCCGACAGACAGCTCATTGAGTTTAACTTGGAGTTCCTTCGGGCTCAGCAAGTGTTGTGTCGTCTGCATATGAAATTATTCGGTTTGTATTCACATGTTATGGCATATCATTGATGACAAGTAGGAACATAAGAGGTCCCAAAATGGATCCCTGAGGTCCTCCGTATTCATTACTGTATGATTGTGATTGGCAGTCATCATATTTCACGCACATCTTTCCGAGAGTCAAATATGACTCCAGCCATGAAAATACATTTCCTCTAAATCCTAGCGAGAATGACTCACTCAGGATTATATCATGATTGATGATATCAAACGCCTTGGATAGGTCGAAATAAAGAGCACCCACGTACTCTTTCTTATCAAAGGCATCATAGACATAATAAAAAAATTCGTTTAAAGCACTTTCAGTTGACTCACCCGGCCAAAAACCGTGTCGAAACCTGGTGATTATGTTGAACTTTACACAATACCGTGGGTACTGTTATGATTCTTATGATGCTGGGGTCTCCATTTTTCAAAATTTGTGAGAGGAGACCAATTTTTAGTTTATCAAGGAATTTGCCGAGTTCGATAGAGCATTACTAGAAGAGTTCAAAATGTATAATAATATTGATAGATCAAAACACAAAATGAAAAAATTCTTATTTTCCAAACAGTGAAACACAACAAGACCAAGTGTTCAAAAATTACTCAACCTCTGACGGAAGCACCAAACTCTTACGAAGGTTCGAAATAGATGAACACTTCAGTTTAGCAGACCACTATTATAATCTTCATGCAGTCATTGTTCACTGTGGTTCTGGCGTTGAATTTGGTCATTATTACGCATTGGTCAAAGAAGAAACGGACTGGTTTAAGTTTGACGATAGTCGTGTCACGAAGTGTTCTGGTGATGTATTGTATTTATTGGAGCCTCTGGAGACACCCTACATTTTGTTTTATGAGAGGGAGGACATTGTTAGATCAAGATCTTCAGATTATATGGTGCGGCAGTTTTTTCCGGGTTTTCCTGCAGCTGAAAAAGCAAATGCGCCACCAGAAGCAATGAAGTCGCCCCGGAGTGCCAATGAAGCACGCTCAGTTACCGAAACACTATTATGCACCAAATCATATAACCTTTATGATGTCAATCGGTTTCCGTCCAATGTTTCTCTTCCAATTCATATTGAAAAAGTACTACAGATACAGTCCGAAAACTCAATCAGGCATTTGACAATGATATTGTTAATGAACACACTGTCCAATATTGGTGTGCGAATTTTCATCACAGAGATTTTAGCCACAAAGAAGTGGTTGACTAATAGTGATCCAGGATGGGGATTTGAGAATCCTTGTGGAGACTGACCATAACATACGGTGCCTAGGATGACTCAAGAACTGGGGGTCAGCTCCTATGCGGTTTTGGATGGTTTGAAACGTATTGCAGAGGTCAAAAAGTTCACATTTCGAAGTCTGTTCTTTGCTTTTGCGCAATCAAAACTACCCTTTTTTGGATCTGATAAAGAGAGGATCCTCTTCGAGAAGAGAAGGCGTTCAGGATCGATGAGATACCCAGGCCTTCCCACTGACGGAAACTCATCAAAAACACAGTGGTTACTCTATGGTGGTCAGCGACTGGTGTAATTCACTATAAATTTCTAGAACCAGGCTAAATTATCTCAGCAGAAACCTGCAACAAAAGCAGTCGGCACTGGTCAACAGAAATGGTCCGATTCTGCTCCATGACAACAACTGTTCACACGTTTCACAAATCATCATCCGAAAATTAAACAAATTGAGCGTCAAAATTATGCCTTACTCACCATATTCTTCAGCCCTCTTGCCAACCGACTACCATCTCTTCAAGTATTCTGATAACTTTTTCACCGATAAAACCTTCGCCAATCAGAACCAAGTAGAAACTTCAGGCAAAAACCAGGCTGAAAACTTCATCGAATCCCTAGCACACAATGTATATGCTGACGGAGCTTACATACATGGGAACAATAGTCCTAAGAAGGTCATATTTGAGCCTTATAAAGCATCAAAAGTTGCTGAAATGTGTACAGTTTTCTGGTTCGAAACAGTGTTTAAAGCTTTTGAGAAGCAGCCTTTGCAACATGATTGTGCCAAAACATATTGTTGTTCATTTCAACTACCAACAAAGGAATCGAAGCAGAAAGCGGAATTGTCTGACGTGACATGATTAGATCTGGTTTGGAGACATGTATCTTCTTGGAGAAAATTGATGCCTGGGTTTTTGTGGTATTGGATTGAACCTGGTTACTTCCACTTTAATTCGAAATCGTTTCTAGATCCTGATTGAGATATGCAACCTCCTGCTGCCGGTAAAGATGTGCCTCCGAAGCCGATGTCCATGAATCCAAATGGAATGACGAGACAAGTGTGCTGTCATTAGCAAAGCAATATATTGGATTCTTGGTTTGGGTTGGAGACAATATGGATCCCTGTGTAACACCAGCGTTGATGGTGAACGTATTCGAAAGATATCCATCGGCGGCCACTTGCAGGAAATGTTCTTTCAGGAAGTTGAAGGGCCATACACAGGAATCGTCTATTAAGAGAAACTCAAAAGGAATCACCGCTCGTACCAAGTCAACATTCATCACCCATTAAACACAACAAAACTTTGATTCGTGAGGAGTGAAAGTAAATAGTCGAAGGTGAAAATTCACTCCGTGGTCGTGGAAATTCACACCCTAGAGACGACTCAGTCAATTTGTTATGGAATTAAACGCCCTGCTTCAGCGTTTCGATCGGCGTAAGATTTGTCTTTGTCCGCAGACGGGAATTCCTCCTAGGATAGAAAGGCAACAATAATAGACAGTGACATAGGTCTTTGTAGCACGTGTATGGTGTAGGAATGGAATTTTGGAACGACCAAAGCCAAAAATATAAAAAATTAATATTGAAATGAAGTAAAGCCCTGCCTTAGGAAGGTTGTATATTCGTTACTTCCTTTTGAAATTTCATTACGACTTAAGTTACTGATAATTCAGCATTGTTAATGATTTTAAAATCATGTGAATTTCTATCAATATTGAGTAGGAAGGTATGAATATCACTGAGGTGATCAATGTCTGATTTTTTATTAAGACAATTATTTGATTGTAATATAAATGACATTTCCAAGAACAACCTTTTAGATGTATTTCATTGAAAACGTGATTGGTAAGATCTTATCTCTCAGGATATATAAAGACAGAATCACTTCACACAAAAGTGATAGTAGAAAATATCCTGAGAGATGTGCTTTTGGCAATCACGGAGCCCACTTCATTGAGAAGAAAATAACAATATCAATCGATGCTTTGTTCGAATCTTCAGAAACAGTCATTCCATTTATAGTATTCAATAAGGATTTTCAAGCTTCTTCAGCTCAGCCTGTTGCCAAAAAGTAATGGGAACAGTAATCGCATCAAGTGAGCTAAATTTGCATGAAATTGATTATAGTGCATTCTGTAAATTCACCAGTAGGAAATATAAATGACAGGAATAAAATGAAAGAGCTCCGGACCGGCGTCTGGTGATATTTCAGTAATTCCATTGAACAAATTATTCATTCATAAACTTGTGAAATTTTCGGAATTTCGCGGAGAATTTCAACTGAATATATGTATAAGAGACGAATTCTGTTTGGAAATTGATTATTCAAACTATTTCGAAAGTTTGCTAATTTTATTGTACAATGAAACTGAAGCTCATTCAATCTTGACTTCAGGTCAAGATAGTGGCCATCATCGACCTGAAGTCAATGATATTCCATAATTGAAAATCGTAATTCTTTCAGAGTATTTCATTTCTCTTCCTAAGTTGGAGTTATGAGTGGCGAGTGGCTAATGAGCCGGAAACCGGTCTGCAAGTGTGTCCGTTCCAAAATCGTTAGTCAATATATTGTCAATAATTGCATATGCAGGAAATTTTCTGTGAAGATTCCTGCACTGAAGCGTGTGGGATAAAATCCAACGCCCTTTGTGGTATTAGCCAGGGGAGTAGTTGTTTTCTGATAGGCGTCAGTCCATTCAACCTACTGTATAGGTATACTCGAGACTGGCTTGAACGTCAAAAGTTCATTTCTTTAGAACATTGTATTTGCAAAAAATTGGTGATATCACGGTTTTTTGTGACGTCTGCAAATATATTAGGAAAAAATTGAACGATGACGTTTGTAATGAGATGATCATAGATATGATTCATAAATTATGTATATAAGGAAGGTATGAAAAGTTTCCCAACCAAGATACAAGATTCATTCTTAGATCTCTTCATTTTTTGATATTGACATTGTCTACTTTTAACTTCACACACTTCTCACAGCGATGCTCCCATCTCTGTAAACCATCCAAATAATTGCAAAATAATTGTTCACGAAGGTGATTGACGTCACTTGGGGCTAGATCTGGTGAGTGAGGCGGACGGTCTAGCAGCTCAAACCGTTATTCGTGGATTTTTGTCATGGCAAGTGCTGAGGTGTGAGACAGTGTGTTGTCTTGGTGGAAGGGGATTTTTTTCTGCAAATGTAGCCATTTTTATGCAAGTTCTGCCCTCGGTTTGTCAAGTAATGATGCGTAGTATGCTCCTGTAATGACTCTTTCCTCATTGAAGATTGAAAATCGAAATACTCCATGTCTATCCTAAAAAACAGTCGCTATCACCAAACAGCGTTTGCTTCGTTTGAGGCTGGTTCCCCTTTTGCATTGCACTGTTTGGACTGTATTTTTGTTTCGGGCGTTTAATGGTGTATCCAAGTTTCATCTACAATGACTGATCGGCGTCAAAATTCGGATTCATTGCACTTCATCTGCACCAACAGAGCGTTGGAAATGTTCATTACAACACGTTTTTGGTCTAACATGAACAACCGCGGCACGAAACGCACGGGGCAGCTTTCTCATGTCTAAATTTTGATTCAGTATGTGACAAACACGTTCTTTGAGCAAGTTCATAACCTCTCCTATCTCTCTCTTCGAATTTGGCGGTCGTCTAGCACCATTTGGTTAACTTTGGTAATGTTTTCGTCTGCAGTTGCAGTTTTTCGACGTCCCGAACGTTCATCGTCCCTCAAGCTCTTACGGTCACGTTTAAATTCAGCTGCTCACAATTTCAATGCATTAAATGATGCTGCAAGAGTCACTATACACATAATCCAACTCATCCCCTTGGGATGGGCTACCTATCGGATAGGTGACGGATAGGGGAACGGCCAGGGGACTGGAGGCCCTGTCCAGGGAGCCAATGAGGCCTTACGGACGGGGTCGCTGGACTCCTGGTGAGTGGAAGAAATAAGTAGGGTGAGGGGAACTGAAACCCCTCCAAAAGCCTTTGCAAAATATACCGTGGACCAGCTTACCCAAGCTTAGGTCTAGGGAATCGTGCCGACAGCTGAATGGCCGCAGGGTGATATGCGGTCACGAACAATCTCCTTGGGAAACTGGGCGAAACCTCATTGTAATTAGTCTACCTCTGATAATGCGGAGCTCTGCCAGAGGTGACCAACTCTTTCCTTGCAACTCGTGGGAATACACATGAATGAAACAACAGAAACAACAAAAACAAAAACCAATCCCGAGGCTGGACAAAAGTGCTCACCTCAATCTAAGGCGGTGGCTGGTGATGAACAGAAATGTCCAACCCAATCTACCGCTTGTAATGAGGCTAGACATAGCAGATCACCTCCAAATTTTCAGAAGAGTAATTTTATCACCTTCTTTCTAACTAGTGAAGACCAACCCACAGAAAGATATATTTCAGTACATAGTAATCCTTGCGATGAAATATGCCTCAGAGGTTGTCCACAGATTGAAAAAATTAATGAACTAAAGTATCTTGGTGTAATAGTGGATCAACACCTAAGGTGGGATAAAACATAAGTTTTATTTGCTACGTGATATTCTCAGCAGGAAGAACCTTTCCATAATTCATAACTCATTAGCTGAGTCAATTTTAAACATAGTAATATGGGGAGATCCCTACCACAATGCTCAAAAAAAATTGCAAACTACTCAAATTTTTTTGCTGAGAATTCTCTTCGAAAAGAACCTCTTTGCTTTTTATCTGAAATCAATATTTACTGATCACTCGTCTGACTCGTCTGATTCATAAACTGTATAAACTCTAGGCATATTTTCTGGAGGATCATTAAGAAGTGCAAAACACAAGCATCCTATGCTGAGTTTGTATTCTTATTGATCGAAGGAACACAGTGATTGTTAGGTACTTCGCAAATGAACGATATATGTACTAAATGTAATAACTCCTAACGGCCATGTATTGTGTGATATTCCATTCAGATGCATAAACGAATTTGAATTGGAAAAAAAGGGCACTTCCTGCGCCTTGAATAAAGCCAAGGAACCGGCTGCCTCTGCAGGAAAGCTCCCCCACTTGTGCACCTTCACGAAGGGAACCCCAAGAAGGTTGAAGAAGCCGCGCAACGACAGTAATATCGCTGCACCTTCCAAAACCTTTGACAAGGCCACCGTGAGACACCTCAAGGTTGCCAAAGAGAGTGTGTGTTTGGCGAGTCTTGGCCTACACCTGCCGATATAAAGGAGATGTCTCCTAGTGACCTTTCCACCTTCCTGGAAAAGATAGGTTGGACGATGACCTAGAAGGACAACTCCTCTGGAGGATGTACAATGAGTCACATGTGGCCTAAGTGCTGTGTATCTATACTCACCTTCCCTACTCTACAGATACAGATTCAACTCATCTTTGATTTGCGGAGGGGTATTGCCTTTCGAAAACAAATAAGTATTGTTCACTTTCATAAAAACACTCACTATAACGACTGTTACATAACAACTGCGCGTCCAAAATGGCTGAAACTTTGGTGATTAACTGGTCATCAGATGAAAGAACGAAATTCACATACTCCGATTCACGAGCTCAGTGAAGCTTGGCTTTGCATAATTCACGGAGAAAACAGGCATTTTCGCCACGGGTGACACTCCACGTCCACCGGGAGTAGTTCAACACCCCTGCTAACAGTCCTGCAACTATGTGATTGAAACTTCAATTTGAATCCAAATATTTCTCCATTTCGCGAGGCTATAATAATACCCATGTGGGTATGAGTACTTTGAAATAGAATGAAGAAAAATATAAAATCAATTCCAGTGTATGACATTCGCTACACCTACACCAAATAAATTACTTTTCTAGGCAACACTTCTTAATTGACTGAACTGTTCACCATAAATCACCACTCTATTACTATACATCAAAGTTATCTCGTCTACGTGGACACCATACATAATATGATTCGTGACAAATACTCTCGTCGGAATTGTTTCATTTGTCTCCACTTTGTCCTGCTGAAATTTCCCGTCTGCGTTTTATCACTAACAAGTTCTCTCTGTCGCGAATTTGGAGGCGGTATTAGTGGAGATTCTGGTTGAAAAATAAATCCCCTAATTTTGGGAACGAGTAGAGGGTTTGTTGACAGTTGGAAATTAGCATAATCCAAAAACTCATATAGAATAAGTGATTTCGCAAAGCCGATGTTGAATGTTGTGGAACAACTCGGAAACAAGGGGTTCATAGTTAGTCAGAATTTAACCAAGCCCGAGGGGTTTGTGGTTTGATTTGAGTGGTGTAGGTGGATGATACACAGTCTGCAAGTAATCTGAATTTTGAAATATATTTTGTTTATCTTTGAAGACGGCGTTGAAAACTGAATTCAAAGGAAGGGATCAACTTTTGAGAAAGAATACTATGTGGGAATCTTCCAAAGAAAGAAAGAAAGCATAAAGTGAAAGAAGGAACTCTTTCGAAACAACAACTCCAATACGAAAGAAATAATAATTCAGAAACAACTATTTTTGTATGAACTTTGATTACTACAGTTCAATCATACAATTGAAGATGTTTTTCTGAATATATTCACGAACCGAACTACCTTCGATGTCTTGATGAGTAGAATTTGGAGCCTGCCGCGTGAAATTAATCTATTGAAAACACTTTTCTTAGCAGAACAAAAATACTGTCTAGCGACACCAGTTTCGCTAAGTTAGCAATTGGAGCAATTGCCTGGTGGCCGAAGGCTTTACAGCCCAGGCGGAGCTTTCTGGCTCGCAGAGGCATGCTTGTCTGGCCATCACTACCATATCGTCAGTGGCCATGGAGATCCTCCTGAATCTATCTCCTCTTCACATTTTTAGTGACAGAGAGGCTAGATGGACTGCATATAAACTTGTGCATATTGCAAATTGCATAAATCAATCTAATGCAGAATACAACAGACTGCTGGTTGACCCTAGAAGTCACAGCATTCTGGAAATGACCTCTGACTTCATGCCCCCAACTGTCAACTACGAACTGCCTTATAAAGTACTGTTCCCGAGCAGAGAAGACTGGGTCTTCATTGCCTAGGAGGCAATGACTCTCTTGCAAAGGAGGATGCGGCAAGCTTCATCGGACCAGAACCTGTCATTGGCATCGCTTTAGGCTTTGTCAAACAAAGATTGAACATCTGGATGGAGAGAAGATTTATGGACTTCTGGCAGAATCGTTATGCCTCCAACTGTCAACTACGAACTGCCTGATAAAGTACTGTTCCTAAGTAGAGAGGACTGGATCCTCCTGGAGAAGGAAAAATTAAGAGCAGATAGTTGTTGGTTCGCAGATGGATCGAAAACACCTAGAGGTTCTGGTGCAGGTGTTTTCAATCGCAGACTCAGGACCCTGCCTAGAAATCTATGCGACTGTATTTCAAGCGGAAACTCATGTCATTGAATTGTGTGTGGAGAAATTGGGAGAATCCAACCTCATACATGAGTCAATAAAAATATTTTCGGACAGTCAAGCGGCGTTGAAAGCTCTTAGCTCCCACCAAGCAACATCTAAATTGTTAGCAAATTGCCAAAAACGACTCTCCTCGATTGGAAGACCTAACAGATTGTCTCTGGTCTGGATTCCTGGCCATACTGGTCTGGAAGACAATGAGGCTGGTGACTCCCTTACAAAGGAGGGTGCTGCAAGCCTCTTCATCGGACCCGAAACTGTCGTTGGCATCGCTTTGGGCTTTGCCAAACAAACAATGAACATCTGAATGACAAGAAGATTTATGAATTTCTGACATTGGTTCACTCCAAGGTGTTTATTCTCCCTTTGGGGCTTGATACCAAACAGTTGTTGGACTACAGTAGGGATGAACTACGATGTCTAACAGGCCTTCCCACAGGTCACTGTGTCGCGACACACATGTGTCTGTCGCTTCTGTTTGAAAAATGATGAAACAGCAAAGCACATATCTTCTAAGATCTGCAAGATGAAGGATGACTCTTGACGAAAATTAGAAGCATTTCGAGAAGTTCATCGGTTTGATTCAAAATGTTAGGGCAGGATTTTTCTGAACTCGAAACGAACGGTTCTAGAGGTATTCTAACATTTAGAAAATTTACTCAATAAATGAAAACTTGAATTATCTGCAGAATTGAAAAAATAGACCTTCAAACTCTCCCCACTTCTTGTGAGGGCATTTAAAGGAGCGTGAATTTCAAGGACTGCTACACTCCAGGTTTCTATACGTGACATTTGATGAAATGCTGTTTGCATTTCGAGGCCGCTGTGACTTTCGCAAGTACATTCCCAAGAAACCAGCCCGTTATGGAATGAAAGTGTTCGCATTGACTGATGCAAGAACTTGTTATATCTTCAATTTAGAAGTTGATGCTGGGCTTCAACCCGATGGTCCATACAATATATCAAATAAAACATATGAAGTTGTGAAAAGAATGTTTGCTCCTATATATGATTCGGGAACAAATGTTACAATGGACAGTTGGTTTACAAGCTTGGACATTGTAGAGCATATGGTGAAAAATCATAAGATAGCAATTGTAGGAACTATTCGCAAGAATCGATCATAAATTCCTGCAGAACTGAAAGATATCACATCGAGGCAAGTATATTCATCCATGTTTGCATTTCGTTAAATGCCACTTTGGTTTCATATGTACCAAAAAAGAAGAAATATGTCCTTTTAATTTCTTCCATGCACTTCGATGGCAAAATTGACGCTGCGGCAGGAGACCAGTGTAAGCCAGATATGATTACCTGTTATAAAATAACTAAATGCGGGGTTGATCCAGCTGACCAAAAGATGGCTGCATGTAATGGAAGTAGAACCACTTGCGCAGGTTATCTTCTATAATATGCTCCAAATCGCAGGGGTAAATGCTTTTGTAATTAGTCAAAGCAATGCCCCTCTCCCGTATAATAATTACAAACACCGGAGGTTATTTTTGAAAAAACTTGCTTACGATTGAGTTATGGAAAATCTATCGAATCTAGCAATTATTCCACATATTAGAAAAGATGTCAGGGGTTTGGTGCTGAAGTTCTCTGGTACGACCACTCTGCCTCCGCGAGCATGGCGCGAAAATGAACATGGACGTTGTGTTTATTGCAGAAATCGAAAAACGAGATATTTTTGCAAAAGGTGTTCAAAATGGCTTTGTTAACCCATTAACGGCCAAGGCATTAGAAATTTGTGACAAATCGTGTCGGTTTTTTGGGTTGCATAGGTATTTGAATTCAAATTTTTTTCGGTCACCTCGTTATCCAAAAATAGTGAAAAATTTCGTAAGGCGTCTTGCCGCCATGTTCTGCTCTTATGTTATTCAAATCATCAATAGAATTGTATTGGGGAGAATCTGAATAGGTAGGTATATATATTCTTTTCCATTCTGGAATAACACCTTTTTGAGATTTCGTAGCTTTTTGATTTTCTGATTCAATACGTTTTGCTATTTCACTCAGAGGGAGGTCGTCTTCTGAATCATGACTATCTTCATTCTATTTTGTATTCTAGAAGTTCCGGCAACATCCGCCTCAGCATGTTTTGCTATTTCACTCGAATGCATGTCATCATCTGAGTCATCACTATCCTTATTCACTTGTATTTCATAAGTTCCGCAATATCCTCCTCCATTATTTCTTCTCCGATTATATTTTCATCAATGTTTTCCTCATCGGTCAACTCGTCTGTTTCCGGCGGCACATAAACGACATCAATCGAATCAAAATTTTGATAATCCAACTCTTCCTCTAATAAAGCACTGAACTCTTGCGTCGTCAGTGGTCTCTTCATTTCTCATTTCGAAAACTGACTATAAGAATAAATAATGATAATGAAATACCAAAATCTACATTCGAGTTATTACCTCATTTTGACAATTTTTTACGAAAAATACAAGAAATTTTCCTGCCAATACTGAACTCAATCAAGGCTAATAATCGACATTCCCAAACTTGTTAAAACTCGCATACTAGTGCATGAAAATGTTTACCACTATCGGCCAAAGTGCGTATACGCAACCGTCACAAATACACGCAAAAATGAACGACATTCGAAAATATTTACGTAAATGAAAATACACGTTATCATTGAGCATATTTTTCATTACTGTTCAGCATTAAATGAATTTATCATTTCATATTCAGTATCGAAAAAAATAGATTTTATTGGAGAATTACAAGAACGGTCAATTTATAACATTTTCAAGTAACCTTCAGAAATTGAAAAAAATCATGTTTTGGAAGGAATAAAAATATTTTCACTTTTTCTGGATTATGGTTATAAATATCCATCAGAATAAACATAAATAATATTGATCCAAACCACAAAGAAAATATGTATAAAAAAGTTGCGTTTACGCACCTTTAGCGGTCAATGGGTTGATTACCAATTTCTTTTGGCCTGAATTGGATGTTCTGGACACCAACAATGTTTGATTTCAAGACTTTTTCTTGTAGGTTGTTTTGAGTCGCAGGTGTATGCGAGTAAGCCACAAACCAAAGCGGCCTTTAAAGCCAACAATAACTATGCCATCGGTCAAATTCAGCCTGATGTATGCGTCAGAGTCATGGAAAATTGGGCGTTTCACACAGAGAAGCCATGACGAATGTTCAAACGTTGTTATATTTCACACACAATGGCACCAATAGGCCTTTCAAACGAATGAAACATTTCAATGATATCTCACACACTCGATGAAAGTCCCTATATAAGTTGTGAATTCATAAAGAAGTAGCTTTCTTGTAGGTACTTACTTTTTTTTTCGCATTCCACCCTACTTCAGCGATGTAAGCCCTTACTGCGATTTTTTGGACACCCGGTATATCTGCGATGCCAGCTTTTGTTTGCTTTCAAACAAAGTATTATCTGAACAAATTGTAAACAGTTGAATGGGAGTACCTACTTCCAGCTCAAGCCGGTGATAAATATCTCCTTTGAAATCCATCAAATGATACACACGCATAACGTATTCAGTATGGAAATTCGAACCATTCCACAATGCTCGCAAATCTCTTCCCTTAACAGATAGCACTCCATATGGTGCCCTATTATTTATCCCGATATAACATTGTGGAAATTCTATCTTGGGACCTGAGTTCCAACTACGGTCATGCAATATTGATTCGACTCACTCTTTTGAATTCAAATGTGGATCGAAATCCCATAGTGGCAGTATGTTGAAAATTCCGCTTTGTGTAGTTACAATACAGGCCAGGGCCACCGCGATTAAAATAGCACCTGATGTCTAATCGGCGTCATTGTACTACAGGGAGCATATTCATTGTTTGCTGTCAAACAGTACGAGGGATGCAATTGAATCATCATGCACTGACGGATGGATCTGTTTTGGTTACGGATTCACTGCGACTATTGTTTCGACCGTCGAACGACGAAGCCATAGTAAAATATACAGTGTGGTCATCCGATACAAACTCATTATCAGGAGCTGTGTGAACATTTTGAGGTGCGTATCCAAAACAGCCAATAGTTCGTAACGTAATAATGCAACCCGTAACGTAACAACTTGAAGCGCTTTAAGATTTGGCCATATCAGTAATTCCAACCGAAATGATACTGCATGTTTCGAAGACGAACGTCGAAGCCAGACTGAAATATACAGGGCTATTATCAGGATTCGTATATAAGCATTTTGATGTGCGTATCAAAAAGAGCAAAAAGTCCGTAACGTAGCAGAGCAACCCGTAACGTGAAAACTTGAAGCATTTCCAGTTTTGGCAGAATCAGTAATTCCAAACGAACGAGGTACGAATTGATACTGTATGTTTCGATGACGAACGTCGAAGCCAGACTGAAATGTACATGACTATCATCAGGATTTGTATATAAACATTTTGATTTGCGTATCCAAAAGACAAAAAAATCCGTAACGTAACGTAAAAACTTGAAGCATTTCCAGTTTTGGCCGAATCAGTAATTCCAACCGAACGAAGAACGAAATGATACTGTATGTTTCGATGACGAACGTAGAAGCCAGAGTGAAATATGCAGGGTAGCCTCATGAATTAGAGCGATTATCAGGATCTGCGTAAACATTATGATGTGCATATACGAAAGAGCAAATAGCTCGTAAGATAAAAATGAAAGCCGTAACATAACAACCTGAAGAATTTTGAGTTTTGGCCATATCAGTAAATCCAACCGAAATGTTTCGAAGACGAACGTCGAAGCCAGACTGAAATATACAGGACTATCATCAGAATTTGTATATAAACATTTTGATGTGCGTATCAAAAAGAGCAAAAAGTCCGTAACGTAACAATGCAACCCGTAACGTAAAAACTTGAAGCATTTCCAGTTTTGGCCGAATCAGTAATTCTAACCGAACGAAGTACGAAATGATACTGTATGTTTCAATGACGAATGTAGAAGTCAGAGTGAAATATGCAGGGTAGCCACATGAATTAGAGCGATTATCAGGATCTGCGTAAACATTATGATGTGCGTATCCGGAAGGGCAAATAGCTCGTAAGATAAAAATGCAAGCCGTAACGTAACAACCTGAAGAATTTTGAGTTTTGGCCATATCAGTAAATCCAACCCAAATGTTTCGAAGACGAACGTCGAAGCCAGACTGAAATATACAGGACTATCATCAGAATTTTGTCCGAATCCGTAATTCCAAACGAACGAGGTACGAAATGATACTGTATGTTCCAATGACGAACGTAGAAGCCAGAGTGAAGTATACAGGGTAGCCACATGAATTAGAGCGATTATCAGGATCTGCGTAAACATTATGATGTGCGTATCCGAAAGAGCAAATAGCTCGTAACATAATAATGTAATCCGTTACGTAACAACATGAAGAATTTTGAGTTTTGGCCATATCAGTAATTCCAACCGAAATGATAATGCATGTTTCGAAGACGAACGTCGAAGCCAGACTGAAATATACAGGACTATTAACAGGATTTGTATATAAATATTTTGATGTGCGTATGCAAAAGAGCAAAAAGTCCGTAACTAAACGTAACGTAAAAACTTGAAGAATTTCCAGTTTTGGCCGAATCAGTAATTCCAACCGAACGAAGTACGAAATGATACTGTATGTTTCAATGACGAATGTAGAAGTCAGAGTGAAATATGCAGGGTAGCCACATGAATTAGGGCGATTATCAGGATCTGCGTAAACATTATGATGTGCGTATCCGGAAGGGCAAATATCTCGTAACATAACAATGCAAGCCGTAACGTAACAACCCGAAGAACGGGGTACGAAATGATACTGCATGTTTCGATGACTAACGTCGAAGCCAGAGTGAAATATACAAGGTGGCCACACCCTGTATATTATGTCCCCTGTTCAAAAGTTTTAAATTTCAAATTATGTAAGGAAAAAAACTTGTGAAAATTGAAACCGAAGCGGTTCCTGAGGAGTTAGGGAGATTGCCTGTTTTACGCTACCAAATTCTGAATCTATCAAAATTCAGTGAACGTCAGATGAGTGAGTTCGTTAATTATAAAACGTACTTCACTGGTGCAACACGTGCATGAATAAGCATTTCAATTAGAGGCATTTCGAAAGTATATTCACCATTAGCCTGCGAAATGAGAATAGATGCATAAGTTTGCGAACATTGACGGAGGCGTATTGTCAATTCAACATTTCATTCCCATTGTTCAACTGTTTCATTTCGTTTTGAAATTAACATTGTATTCAAGTATCTCTTCAGATTTTGGCAGCGCACAACATATATCTGAAAAAATGTTTGGAAAATGATAACTTTGTTTCATTAAATATGTGGTTTAGTTTCCAGACATTATTTGTTAATATAATATAAAAATTTCGAAAACTGTCAGTGAAACATTTGGAATAGCCANGTGGTTTTCCATTCAATATCCAAAACCCAAATTATATCTCATGAAACTCAGTTATATCTTATCTAGTCTCACACGTTGAACACAAAAAAATAAAACCCAAAGTGTAAAATCTTTCAGAATTCAACTCAGGGTCAAAGACGAATCCAAACTTGTTTGATCTCCAACAAAGAAAACGGTTATTTCAATACGCACCACTTCCCACCTATCTACTTCTACCTACTCTCAGGAGATTGAAATCAATGATCCGTACACTCTCCCAACACAGAAATCCTTCATAGGGTGGAACCGTTAAACTTGTTCGTGACAGGCAGATTTTCTTACAACATCATTCGGGCTCATAAAAACTACAGAAAAGGACTTAGCTTTAATGGAGTTTGAAGAGATTAATTCCGACTTCACTACCAGAGGGATTGACCTAAACGTTGATACGAGAAGAAGCAAATCATTTAAGTATTTCCAAAAGTTTTTTGTGATGGAAACTCAGGGATTTCCTCTCAGAGTTGCCAACCGTAGCGGAATTCCGCTACTGTAGCGGAATTTACTTGACGGTAGCGGCGTAGCGGATTTGAACATAAAGTAGCGGAATTTTCTATAATCAATGTTGAAAAAAATATGGAAGAAGAAGAGGCAGTGGACAGCACTCTTCTTCTTCTTTTCGTTTCAATGGCCTCAGCAACTAAGGCTATCCGCAGACAGCACTCGACATGATGAATAAGAAGAATATTTTTGAATATTTTTATTTTTACTTTTCAAATTCATTTTTTCAAGCTAAGAAATATTTGTCGAGACGACAGCTTTCAAAAATTAACTGCTGTGAACTTAGAAAATTAGGTACCATCTAATGAGTTGCGCGGTTGAAAATTATCATGATCCTGATTACTTACATTAGTGACAGTTCAGTTTAGTGGTATCTGAACGGTACACAAGCGGAATATGAAGCAGTGTAGCGGAATTTTGATTCATGTATAGCGACTTTATAGTTTTACTAGTTGGTAACTTTCCTCTTGAGAACAAGTAGTAAGTCTGTTATGGAGTCAGTTATCCGAAACTAACATAGTGTGCTGAAAGTGTGGTGAATATTGCATACTTCAGAAAAAAATTTTGAAAATGATGTTAGAAAAATAGGCAATTCGAAATAAAGTACACTAAAGCAAATGTAATCAATATTAGTCTATATGCATACCAGTGCTTCGAATGGATGTAATCCAATGATGCTAATTTATATAAATCAAAGAATATCAGAAATGTAGATACTATCCTGATATCTAACAAAGCAAATGCAGCTTCAGAAAATGCAATATACTTTCATAATAAACAAAAATGGGTAGCTAATATAAATATTTAAATTGCCAATCATTAAATTGACTAGGTATGACGTGTGAAATTTTTGAGTCTATACAGTGTTGAATAACAATGTCATCCAATTAGAAGATGTTATGTTTTCTAATGAGTGTACTTTGTCTCTTAACGGTCATGCTAATCGCCAAAATTGCCGAAGTCATTCCAAGTTTAGCAAATTTATATCCTGATCCAGGAAACAAGTTCCAGTAAATACGATATGGTTTCAGCAGGATAGAGCACCACCACAATACCAAGTTAATGTCCGGCAATACCTCGATATAACATTTCCCAACCGGTGGATAGAGAGGCGAGGATCGATTGAATGGCCAGCGTGATAACCTGATCTGTCATCATTAGATTTTTTATGGGGATCTGTAAAGAGCAATGTGTACAAAACTGAACCTTCAGATTTGACTGACTTGAAAGAACGATTAACGCTTCGTTTAGGTCGGTCACGCCTGATATGTTAAATAATGTTAGAAGACAGTTTCATTCAAAATTAGGATGTTGCCAAGACGTTCGTAGTGAACATTTTGAACATCTTCTTCGTTAACATCCATAGTTCTTTTTCGTATTCTACATTTCATTANAGATATATCTATAGTTTTGAACGTTCTTTAGAAATCCAAGAATACTGCTACTATATATTTATTGTCATCAATTGACAGTTTCCATTTAGACAAGGTGACTTGAAGAGCGGTTTCACATGAGTGTTGCGATCTAAAACCTGATTGATACTCCATCAGAAGGTTGTTGTCTTCGACATATGTGCATATTTGTTTAAAAACAGCTAACTCTGATACTTTTTCTAAAGGAGGCAGAGTATTTATAGGACGGGAGTTGAAGGCTTCATTTGCATTGTAAACTTCAGACACAGGAACAACTGTACTAATTTTGAGTTGATCTGGAAAGTGCCCATTTATCAAAGAAGTATTGACAGAATCAAGAAGTACGTGACCTAGTACCGAGAAGATACTCTTGAGAACCTTGTTATTCATTATATTAGTGTTACACTTGTTATCCAAACATGAAATAATTGACTTCAATTATTTCAGTGAAAAACGTTTGAAATCGGAAATATGCATATGCAATTGGCAATACAACTGAAAGAGTCGACCTTCAATTTTGGAACGGGCACACTTGCAGACCGGTTTCTGGTTCATTAGCCACTCATCATTGCAAGACAGTGGCCATCATCGACCTAAAGTCAATGATATTCCATAATTGAAAATCGGAATTCTTTCAGAGTATTTCATTCCTCTTCCTAAGTTGGAACGAAACAACAAAATGTCACTCCATCTAGTGGTCGAGGTACTAATCAAATGTATATCCGTAATTTGCCCGATTCCTCTGAATGAGGAAGAAAAACGTTCTTATTAGTCCGTGGGCTATGCTTGAAAACTGGCAGGAAACAAATCTGAAGAAATGAACTTTACACGTTCAAGCCAGCCTCTAATATACCTACACAGTATATGTCGGATATAATCCAACGTCCTTCGTGGTATTAGCCAGGGGAGTAGTTGTTTTCTGATAGGCGTCAGTCCA
>NW_019293328.1:5268-30345 GCF_000500325.1 Leptinotarsa decemlineata
AAAAATAAAGTTGATGATGGTGGCCGAAAGACGAAACGTCGGATAGCAAATCTGGAAACACCATTATGTAGCAGGAAGAAAGTGGCAATATGGAAGTTGAATTTATTTCCGAATCCTTCAAAAAATAAAGCCAGAAAAAATAATAACAATTTTCCGAAATTTCTGTTTTTCCCGATTATCTTCGGATATACTTGGCATTCCAGAACTTTCTCAACGGCACATTGTTAGTCGGGTAAATGCGCAACTTTGTCCCAATTTAACCATCTTCGTATCTCTCATAGTTTCCGAGATTCCAAGGTGAGGATCGAATTTGAGACACCCTGTAAAGGAACAACATCCAGAACATTATCAAGGAGAACAACTCCACACAAAAGTGATAAAAGGTTATTCAAAACTTCATGTGCACTAGCTCAACATTCTATTGAAACAGAACACAAAATTGAATTTGATCAAGCAAAAGTTTCATGTCTGTTACGGTTCAGAATAAAGCAATGTTACCACATGATAAAATAAACGACCTGTATATACAAATTTGATCAGAGGTCACGTTAGGAAGTGTTTCGTTAACACCCAGCTTACAGAATTCGAACATTTCACTTCCAACTTTTTCTTTTCCGTGAAATTTATATTACGGAATAATCCTCGGGGCAGAACAGACGCGGGAAGCTATTATTCATTCATGATTATGATGTATGATTTTCCTTTGTTGAGTGGAAAGTAGCGATTATTGACTGATATGTTTACACGAGACATTATTAATAATGGAGTGAGCTGGGAAATATTAAATATGGTTTGACATTAGACTGATTGATATTACTGGAGTTTTTTCCCAACACCAAATCGTTATTTTTAACACCTCGAAACGTGTTTCGATCACCAAGTGATCATCTTCAAAGAGGAAGATTAAAACTGTTTTAATCTTCCCAATGAGGAATCACCGTCTTGAATGTTTCACACTTAATCAGTAACACCCTGTATAGTTAACTCTGTCATTTGTTCTAGCGAATAAAAATATTATTATTATATTTATATTAGCATATATCACGACACAAATATTTATTGAATTATGCTACTAAAATTATTGACTTGTAATCGAACGAAAGTTTTGAAATAACCCTATACTGAAGAGGTTTCCTTTTCCATATTTTACCTCAAACCCGGTTACAAAGAATGGACGATACTGTTGATATTATAATGTACAATGCCCTACCTCTTACAGTACGTTCTCTGAACTATAGTTAATTCAAAAAACATTCAAAGACATTACTTACGGAAAATCCCCTATATGGTATTATTGACTTTTTCCATTCACTCCCTGGACCATAAAGCAAAGATGCCTTTCACGATTGTATGTATGTACTGTATTATTATTTTTATTGCTCTGTATCTTCTGAAGATTTTATATTTTACTTTTGGCATATGTTAATTTGATGGTATTTTGTGACATGTTCTAAAGCTGTAGCTTTATTGTGAACCAAATAAAAAATTTGAATTTGAATTTGTCAACACTCAGAAGTGCGGGTCCATAAATGTAGTCACAGTAAGCCAGTTTCGATAATATGAGGGATCCACGAACACGAATTTTCAGAGCGGAAATGCCTACTTGGATAAAGTTGTTTGAGTATATTATATGAACCTCGGCAAAGTTGACTGACATGTTTTGTGAACCTCAATTCATTGTTTAACCAAACTCGGAGGTTTTTTGTTTCATTTTCGAAGTGAATTTTTTTCCCACCCAAAACAATGTCAATTGAGGTACTAGCTAGACTACGTTTGAGTTTCGGTCCGAAAAACAACGCACTGTAATACATTTATCGAGGAATCCAGATCCCAATTTAAAGCAGCGGTAACATCAGGTTTCACTTCATTGAAGTACAGCTGGGTATCGTCCGCGCAGTGGTGTATGCGGCAAAATTTGACGAATGAATGAAAATCTGAGATATACAAGAGAATAACAGTGGGCTCAATATTGATCCTTGCGGAACGCAAGGATCTAAAGGATAATGCTTTTTGGATGGTGGAATATGAGAAAAGATGTTATTAGGAGAGACTCGTTCACTCGTGATTCTGGTGGAATCAGTTGTTTGTGGAAGAGCAAGAATTCTTCGGTTTCAGTCTGTACGTATACCAGGAAGTCGTAAATACATGCATGTTTGAAATAGAACTGCCGAATTGCAATTCATGAAGAAGGTAAGAAAAAGTGGTCAATGAAGGACGATTCTATAAAGTGTGTAAAAGCCAAATGGAATAAATTCATCATTTCGGTTACGGTAAGTAACCGAAAGTAAGAAAATCTCGAAACACATCAAATTTTAATTATAATTTGACATACTTCAACGGAAAAATGCTACCCCTACCTACAACTTCCGTCGAATGACAGGTACAACTCCCAATTTTCTAAATGGAAATGAAAGGCTTGTGATATATCGTTTGGAAGGTCTTTTCATTCTCCATTCAAAAGTGTTATCGCTTTCAAGTTTATCGCAACAATCAAGATGAAATTAATTAAATTCAAGTGGGTACCGATATTCGATAAAATACATTCAAAACTTATTGCAATATACTCACAACTTATTTCATGTGGAGGTATTGATAGTAAGAAAGTAAGCAAAAACCCTAGCAATGTTGTTTTTGGATGTTATTCTTTGAAAAACTGTAAATAATTACCTTGGCAACGTTAGTTAAAAACGCCTTGTCAGCTTGTTCTGTATGTTACAACATTATTTGTCACTATTTTGATTCGAGTTTAAATTCCGTTAACTTCAAGTCTGACAAATGGTTAGATTAACAAAAATGCATAAAATAATAGTTTTACAAATGATCAATTATGGAAATAAAACCCGAATACAACAGAAAGAAGCTCGCTTATTCCATGAGAAATTTCCTAATTTACCACCCATAACTCAAGGAACAATAAGCAAAATAGAGAAGGAGTTTTGCAAGCTTGGTCATGTGGGGCAGATTAAAAAAGTAGCTGCCAATGCAATGAGTGATGAACTCAAATTAGATGTGATGCTTGAGTTTGAGGAAAACCCACATACATCGAGTAGGCAGGTATCCACTACATTGAATGTTAGCCATACATCGATAGTAAACATATTGAAAGAAAATAAAATAAATCCCTATAAAATGATACCTAGTCAGGAGCTCATAGAAGACTATTTTCATAGAAGAACTTATTTTTGTGAGCAAATGATGGACATGGATAACAATATCATCCAATTAGAAGACGTTATGTTTTCTGATGAGTATACTCTGTCTCTCAATGGTCATGCTGATCGGCAAATGGCAATGGGCAATGACTTCTACAGCAGAAAAATTAAAAATGTTTCAACAGCTCATGGAATTGAACAACTCGTTGATGAACCAACAAGAATAACTTCAACTAGTTCTTCTTTAATTGATTATGTGCTATCAAATCATAATATCATGAAAGTTTGAACACATCATGAACCAGTAATTACAGATCACTTTATAATGACCGTAAACTTATACAACAAAGATGCAATAGTGAGTAATACATTTTTTAAGCGAAGACTAAATGATGACGTTTTTCATAAAATGAATTTGAAACTGATTCATGTAAATGAAATATACAGTAATATTGAGTCGAAATCTGAAATACTATTGAATGATATTGCGCCAATAGTTGAAATTGAGAATAAATCAAATCAAGTCCTCTGGTATGACGACGGAATCAGATCTGCTTCGGAACTTAGAGTCAAGGCTTACAAAGAATTCATTAAAAGTTCCGGCATTGAGAAGGAGGAGTCCTGGAAGCGATATAATCTGAGACAGAATGAAGTTATTAATATGTTAAAAATCAAAAAGTCTCAATACTATGAAAGCAAAATTGATGCGAATAGTGATAACTTGCGGGAAATGTGTAAAACAATGAAAATATTGATAAAAGGTGACAAACAATCATTGAATTTCCAATCTATCAATTTTAGTACTAATGGCGCTGTTGTCAAAGCGAGAACGGAGCTACAAGCTGCTAACAACTTCAATTCATTTTCTGTTGGAAGTATTGAAGATATTGAACAACTCAGTTGAAGAACAACTCAGTAGCACTTGTGCTAACTAAGTTGAACTTCGCCTTTTCTTATGTCAGCAACTAGCTCTCTAATTTATTTAAATATTTGTATGTAACTACAGCTGGGTAACAATAAAGACGATTATTATTATTATTATTATATCTCCAATTCTATTGTAAGTGTAACACAATGGTCTCCTCAAAATACCCCCCTTTCCATTTGAAATTCTGAGGGTAACATCCACCCCTCCTAGGGGGTTGAACCCCGAGGGTTGAAAATATTCATTCAGAGTGTCCCCCTTGCAAATAAAGTTGAACTGTCTAACCATTTTTTCATATTATGTACTGGAAGGGAGATATTGAGGGTGGGAAGTTTTCAAATTGACACACTGTATATATATATAAATGTGTTATATATATAGAAATGTGTTCCATAGAATATTTTCACACAGAACAAATCAGAAGAATTCAGAATAGTTAGTTTCAAATTACAATTATACTACGGCATAAAAACAATTATTCGATTGAGTAGGCAATGAAATATTTAACATATCACAATCTAACACGATGTAACACAATGTATACAGAACACATAAAAGCTCAAACCAATAAAACCATTCGATGATGTGAAACATAAAAATAAAAAAAATTAGGAAATTCATAAAGTACGTGATGTAATATATATTTTCAACTGAGCCTTGAATGAATATAAAGTAACAGATTCTTCAATGTGACATGGTTGAAATCATTCAATCTTCGAAAAACAACGATTTCATAGATTGCTTTGTTCTTGTCCTGGAAATTTGGAATTGGTTGGTGGTTCTTGTGTTGTAGTCATGAATTTGATTATTGTACGTAACGGAGGAATCAAAATATTCTGCTGATAAATTCCTGGTTATTTCATAAACAAATTTCATACTTGAGTAAGACAGACTATCTGCCACATCATACCAATTGAGGACACTCAGCATGCATTGAATGGAAGTGTATCTATTACATTTTAAGATGATCCTGAAACCTCGATTTTGCAGTTTCTGTAACTTCTGTATAATGTTTTTATCTAAAAGATAAAGCAGAGTGAAACAATAATCAAAATGGGGCTGTAAAATGGTTCTGTATATTGTTATTTTTGAAAACATGGAAACTTCCGATGGAATTCTGGAGAAAAAAAAATAGTTTTATGAAAATTTCTTACAAATGTAGTCACAGTGTGTGTTATGTATGGACAACCCATGTTATAGATATGGCCAAGGCCAATTCCCGGAGTGCATTTACATTAAGTATATCACGCTGGATACCAGGAATTCAATAGACGCTGCAATTCTACACAAGCTTACCCGATATTATAAATATGAGTTTTTCTTTGTTTCAGTTAGTAGTTATAATTGTACCTTTGGCTTTGACATTGCTAATAAAATATAATTGTAACTCAACTTTGAGTTTTTCGGAAAAGTTTTATTTTTAAAAATCTATTTTGGAAGCCCCCAAACTTAATTCGTGCATTGAGTGTTAGTGATTCATCTAACACGAAGCCTAAATACTTGAATTCTGACACCCATTCAATTTTGTCTCCCTTCACTTCGAGTTGAAGCTTTTCATAGTCATTTGATCTCCGTTAATGTTTTTTACTAATTATCATTGATTTGAATTTATTCGTATCAACTTTCAGTTCATTTTCGGACACTCTGTAGTAACATGATTCAAATTCAGGGCGAGACATTCGCAATCATTAGAACATGTTATATTGTGATAGAGTTTCAAGTCATCTGCGTATAAAAAAAATTGACATCAACCTCAGCTCCGATATCATTGATGAACATATTTAACAGTAGGTGTCCTAGGTTTGAACCTTGTTGTACACCAGATATGGCTACATATTCCACAGACTTGAGGCCATTGAGTTGAACATACCGATCTCTATTGTGGAAATACAATTTGAAGAGAGTCATTAAGTCATTGCATAACCCAAAAGTCGACAGCTTGTTGAGCAGGATACTATGGTCAAGTCTGTCGAACGCTTTAGAAAAACCAGTGTAGATGACATCAGTCTGAAACTGACAATCAATTCCTCCACAATACATTGAGTGATTGTTTCAAGATTGGTGGTGGTTGAACGCCCTTTCATGAAACCATGTTGATTGGGGCTAATAATGGTGCTGACATGACAGTAGATTGTCTTCTCAAGAAGCATTTCGAACAGTTTACAAAAATTGCATATGATAGAAATTGGTCTATCATTTTGTCTCACTTTTATCTCTTTTTTTGAAAATTGGGCAGACTTTCGACATTTTCCATATTGATGGTACATGAATAATGCCATCGCCTTCCGCTGACCTGGCTCGAGAGACTGCATTTCTCCATTTCCTCGCTCCAGTCGTTCCTTCCATTCACGCCATCCGATTTTCTCTCCCTCCATACACCTCTCTAGCACATGCTCTGATGTTTCAGGCTCCCCCCAGCCACAGGGGCATGGTACCTCAGGTCCCAGGTTGAACCTGGCAAGGTAACCCGGGAAGTTACCATGCCCCGTGAAAAATTGGACAGCGTTCCTCGACAGATTGAGTGATTCAAATCCGACTGTTCTACAGTACCTGTATAACAGTCGCCCATTCGTTCCTTCTTCCTACTCCCCCTGCCATTCTTCCTTTATATACCTTTTTATCCTTTTCCTCTCCTCATTGTTACTGTCCACTCTTCTTACGTTCCAGGTGACAATTTCAAGGTTGAGGCTTCGAGTTGCCTCTTCATGGGCTTTCTGATTGCCATGGTTACTACTCTGGTGGCCCCTGCGCCATACTATTTGGGTCCGTGCCCCCTTTCTTTTTTCGCCTCAATCATTCTCTGTATCGTTACTACCTTTCATTCTTTGATCTTAACGCATTCATCCTTTCCACAGCCACGGCAGAATCGCTGATCACTCTCACGCTCTCGTTCATACTCCATATGCCTATCACTTTCTCGATCGCAATGAGTTCTGCCTCGTTCACGCTGCTCTGTCGGTTTATCCGTTCATTTCCTCGTACACATTCACCCTCGATCCTTTCATACGCCCAACCTATGCCCATTCTTTCGTCTTCCATGTTCGCTCCGGCGTCCACGTACACCTCACTCTGTCGTCAATCTTCCTTTCTCCATTCATCCTCCATTCATCCCCGATTCATGGTATCTGGCTTCGACTTCAACATGAAGTGGCGCAATACCCGAGATCACGCTGAGCGCCGCCGTCGGCGACGTCCTGTATGCCCCACATGAGGCAATCAGTAATGGCCTTTGGGCCGCGCTGAGCTGTCTCCTGACTCTACTGTCGTGTACTCTACTCCCCCACACCTGCACGCCGTACATTATTGCAGGTTTGGCAACCCTTTCATATATCACTCTGATGCTTTATCTCCTGAGCCCGATGTCCCGCCCGGTCCATCTTCTCATTTTCCCTGTAAGCACGTTCACCTTCTTTCTTACCTCCTTGTGGTGCTCTATGAACAGAAGTCCAGAGTTCACCACAATTCCTAGGTATCTCACGCTCATACCGATCTCGATTTTCCTGCCATTCATTCTTATGACCGGGTGCCTTTCCTTTCTTCTGGTCTGTATATACATACATTCCGTTTTCTTATCATTATACCCCAAACACATCTCCTCCTCCCACGCTTTGCATTCGTTCCAGACCAGATTCCATCTATTCTCTGTGCTTTCAACGGTGCCACCTTCAATGATGACCAGCTAGTCATCCGCGTAGGCCTGCACGTACACCCCATATTCTCCAATGCCTTGTACTTCTTTCATCCTTTTCATTCTCTTGAACCACTCCTCCATGACTATAAGCCATAGTGTTGGTCCCAAACTGGACCCCTGTGGACAGCCTCTGTTAACCGTTTCAGAGACCGTCCCACAAGTGACTGTTTGCTCCCCTATAAAGCTCATACACGCCTTCCCCACATTCTCCGGCATTCCCATTCGAATCATGCATCCCGCAATCGCCGGTGCCCACGCGGTATTAAAGGCGTTTGACAGATCCAACGCCACAAACAGACTGTGTCTCCTTCCTCTCTTGTTCTCTTTTATTCGTTTCACCATTTTTTCCACTGCCATCACCGTATCCATTCCCCCCCTGAAACCGTACTGGTTGGGTGAGAACTTCAACTCTCTTTCACACCAGACCTGTATCCTACCATTAAGAAGCCTGTCCAACATCCGTCCCAAGCCCGTCAGTAACCTGATTGGCCTAGGATTTCCGTCCTTCTTAGGTATCCAAAAAACCTTTGTCTGCTTCCACACCTCCGGGAAATACCCTCTTTCCAGGCAGGCATTGAATAACTTCAACATACACTCCCCTTTCCAAACTATCACCTTCCGAATCATTTCGATGGGGACCCCATCCACTCCCGTCGCCTTCCCATCGAGTAGCTGCTCGGTTATAGCGCGCAGTTTCCCATACGTGAAGGACGGCTGATCCTCACCCCATTCTCCCTGTTCACTCTCCCTTATCCTCCGCCTTGCCGTGGTGTCGCTCATACGATCGTCCTTAGGGAAGTACTTACCCAGTAGATATCTACTGGTTTCTTCCTTCCCCCCCGGTATAGGACCCATCATCCTTCTTGACGTTAGAGGGGATTTCCCTGGCTCTATCCTTTTCGAGGAGACGATAGACACGGTCCCAGGGATTCTCATCCTGGATCCGTTCTATCCTCTTCCTCAGCCATACCATCTTAGCATTCCCTACCATTCTCTCATACCTATTTCTTTCTCTCTTGTATTCATCCCTCCTTTCATTTCTTGCACCCTCGTCCCTGGTTCCTTGCATGTCTCTTCGTATCCTCCTTACCTTCCTGCGTGAGCTTTCCAGCTCCGCATTCCACCACTCTTTTTCTGGGACGATCATCCTTTCCCTCCTAGGTATATATCTCATGCTGAGCCTCCCTGGACATCTCACGTTCCATACCAGCACACTTGGCTCCTCTAATATTCATCACCTTAACTTTCCCCACCGTTGATGGTACAGTTGATGTTTTCAGGTATATATTAATTAGAGTTTTTAGTGGTTCAACCAGAGCTGAGGCACAATCTTCAATGTTGAATACTAGAATATGATCAGATCCCACAGTAAATTTGGCTTCAATTTTTTTATTTTTTTTGTATGATAAACATACAAATTGTAAAAATGTAGGCTCTCGAACGAAATTTTTCCTTTGAACTTCTCAGACTCTATTTCGAATACTCTGTTGTTCCAATTATTGGAGTCCTTGGTAAAATGAGGCCCTTTCTACTCCAAATCTCAAGATCATGCCAGTTTGCCGCACAGTGGCAGAAATCTTGGCAGGACAAATACGGCTGTCATTCTTGGCTCACTGCGCTTGCTCAGGGCACCAGATTCTCGGAACCAATGATGACTTACCCTACGCTGTGGGGAGTGGTCATTGCATTGCTTGATAGTCGGGGACGGAACCTACCCAGCTTATCCTTCAAAAAAAAGTAAATTTTTATAGGTCACCAAAAAAACTCGATATTATTGAAATTTATTTTTCCACTTTAATTAATCTTCAGCGACGAACATTCATCATTACAATCACGTTGAACAAAATTCTCATTTCAAACGTCAGTGACGTGGTCCGTGATTCATTTCAACATTTGTATGTATTGAATATAAAACAGAAATTTTGATATTCCGGAAGCAAACCTCCCCTTTCAATTCTAGAGATCAATGTTTTCGCCAGATGAACATTCCAATGAACATTGTTATCTTCATTAGTTATTCATTTGATATGGCTAAGATTTGGCATAAGTGGGAGTGAAAGGAAAGATGAAGCTTGGGGTGAAAAACCATTGGGGTGTGAATGATTACAAGCAGGTCAATTGTATTTCAGAATATAGCTCATCATTTCAATTTTCATTCAGCTATTTTCGAGAGCATTGAACAAGAATGATTTCAATGAGAGAATTTGATCTGGAAGGAACAAATAGCCATGATCCTTCCTGAAGTTGCCGAGTATACTTCTTCTTGTTATAACACTACACAGTAACAATGAAAATCCCAAAGTGAAGAACATTGCTCTCCTATATTCATGAAAAAATATTTTTATGAACTGTAAAATATATTCTCTCAAGCTGAATTTGAATCATTATTTCAAATGTACTCAATAAAAGCCTCTTTCAAGTAATACAAATATTTCACCAAGATTGTGCATACATTTCAATAGAAATCATCACATTAGCTCAAGAGAAGTAAGTATGCATCCTTTTTTTTTAAACCTTGGGAGCTGTCTGACTTGTCCATTTAATTCAAGTCTCCAGGAAACACTGCAGCCTCTTGGGCTTATTGCGTTTGTTCTCCCATCTTCTCATGACACCCATTCCATCAGTCTCGTTTCCTGTACTAGTTTGTACAGGTTTCGTGTTGGATGTTCGTCATATTCTTCTGGACGTAATTTCGTTCGTCCATATATTGCCTGCCTCCTGTGATACAGTGCCTCACATTCGCATAAGATGTGTAGAGCTGTTTCTATCCCTTAGTTGCATAATCTGCAGCTGAGGTCTCCGTTGTACAGCCCCATTTTATTTAGGTGTTCTCTGAGCGGGCAATGACCGGTCAGTAGCCCTGTAATTATTCTGAGCCGGTCCCTAATATATTGAAGTAGTTCTTCGGTTCTTTTCTCGGACGGTTCCCCAATGAAGGTTCTACTGTGTTTGTTGCCAGATACTTTTGTCCAGTACTCTGTGTGCTTCTTATTGGTCCATATCCTAATCTGGTTTCGTACCAGTGATTTTGATACCCCCAGAGCTGGTTCAGGACCTATATATGAAGTTGATGATCCGTGCCTAGCGCATTCATCAGCTTTTCCATTACCTGTGATTCTTGAATGCCCTGGCACCCAGTACAAAGTTAATTTGTTCCTGTTTGCAAGTTCATTCAGTTCTTCATGGCATTCCCAGACCAGTTTTGATGTCACCTTCGGGTTTGTCAGAGCCCCTAGTGCGCTCTTGCTGTCTGTAAAAATATTGATCCGCTCATTTCTTTGAGGTCTCAATTTAATAAGCCTTGCACACTGCAAGATAGCATACACTTCCGCTTGAAATACGGATGTGTATAGTCCTAGCGGATAGCTGTAGTTTAGATTTCTATCCGCTCGGTATATTCCAGCTCCCGTTTGGTCTTCGATCCATCTGTATACCAGGTGTTTTTTCCAAACATGTTTTCGGGATGACTAATGGTCTTCCACTCTTCACGGCTTATGATTTTGGCCGTGAAGTTTGTGTTAAAGGTGTACTTCGATGTCATGTGGTCCGTGCACATATTCAATATGTGCTCCTCCACTTGTTCCGGAATTTCTGTTCGGTCCGCTCTTCTGTAGTTCGGTGAGTTTTCCAGTCTGAATTGGCCCATCCTGGCCTTCTCCATTATCACAAAGTGTGAAGAAGGTAGATTCAGGAGTGTCTCCAATGCAGCTGTTGGGGTAGTTCTCATTGCTCCCGTCATTCCCAAACATGCAAATCTTTGCACCTTGCCTAGTTTGTTGATGGCGGTCGCCTGCTTCACCTTTGACCACCAGACCAGAGATGCGTATGTTATATATACGCATTATATATACCATGTCTGGTTTTAGTCCCCATGTTTTTCCATAGGTGCGTCTGGCGAGCATCAGTGCTACCTCCGCTTTCCTCTTTATCCTGTCCAAGTGTTGGTTCCAGGTCAGTTTGGAGTCTAGGATTACTCTCAGATATTTAACCTCCCCCGACACTTGTATTTCTTCACCTCGTAGTTTTAGAGGTTCGAGATCCTCCGTTTTAGCCCTCTTGGTGAATGCTACTATGGTCGATTTGGATGGGCTTATGTTAAGCCCTTCTTCGGTCCATCTTGTTATGATGTTCAGGGCCTGCTGCATGCATCCCTTCACTACATTATTGTATTTGTCCTGGACTAAGATGACTGAGTCGTCTGCATAGCCCAGTGCTTTGAACCCATTACGATCCAGGAGACATAGCAGCTCGTCCATCACAAGGTTCCATAACAGAGGGGATAGAACCCCCCTGTGGACAGCCCCTTGTTACCCGTGCCGCGACTGTTTCCCCCATAATAGTTGTATATACCAATCTTTCCCTAAGCATGCAGTCTATCCACCTGCAGTTTGTCTTGTCGATCCCTGGATAATTGATTCTAACGACGTATTATCAAATGCGCCCTCAATGTCCAAAAAAGCAGCTAATAGTACTTCTTTGTTTTTGTAGGTATATTCTACTTTTTCTGTTACCCGACGTAGAGCCGTTTCTGTTGACATACCTGACCTGTATGCATATTGGTCTCGATGTAATGGTCTGATAGCCAATGTTACGTCACTAATGTGCCTGTCAAGTAGTTTTTCTAGCGTTTTCAACGCAAATGACATGAGAATAATTGGACTCAAAGCCTTCGCCGAGCCTTGTCCGATTTTCCCAGGTTTCGGAATGAAGGTGGTCCTGATCAGTCTCCAAATTTTTGGTATGTGTCCCAGTGCTAAGCTCGCCCTGAGAATTATACACAATTTTTTGAAAAGTACTTCCGGTCCCTTTTGAAGCATTACTGGGTATATGCCATCCGGTCCCGGCGACTTGTAGGGTTGAAATGAGTTTATAGCCCATTTAATTTCCTCCGTATCTATCACCTTCTTTGTCGTTTGCCAGTCCTCCCTGGATGCCCTTTTCGGGGTCTTCAGTTCTGAATTCGCCCATGACTCCGGTGTTAGATTTGTAATTTCTGACCCGGGAAAGTGTACCCGGAAAAGCTCTCTGATAGTCTCTTCTCGGTTTTTGTGTACTCCCCCGTATTTGTTTTCAAATTATTTATTGAGACCTGAGGTTCCTTCGAGAGTATTTTGTAGAGCCTGGCACATGCTTGGGTCTGTTCGACCTTCTCACATTGCCTTCTCCATGTATCTCTCTTGGATTTTCTCAGGACTGTATTGGTCGCATGAACCTGATTTCCTTGCGCTTTTGAAGGCTTTTCTAGTTTTTTGTCTCATTCTTGCCAGATCTTCATTCCACCAGGGCACATTCCTGTTTGATCTCTGATTTACTATAGAACAATGATCGTTGTACGTAGAGATGTTAGCTCCCTGTAATCGATCTGTTGTCAACTCTAGGTCAATGGAATCTCTGATGCCAAAATCCATGCGGTCTGAACAGGTTTCCAGGTCCACCGTATAGGCTCCCCAGTTTGTTTTCCGGGGATTTTGATATGTAAGGATCGAGGTCTGAATCCCTCCGATTTCGAAGTTTATGTGTAGATGGTCTGAACAACTTTCCTCATCGGACACATTCCAATTCCGAACGTAGTTACTCACAAATGTAGTTCCTATCGTTACGTCTATCACTTCACTACGTCTCGCATTTACGAAAGTAGGTTTATTGCCCATGTTCAAAATGTCCAAGTTATTTGCCATAATAAACTGTAGTAAGTGCTCACCTCTTTCATTGGTGTTTGTTCTTCCCCAGGTTAGGTGGTGTGCATTGGCATCACAGCCAATTATAAGTTGTAGTCCCTCTGCTTGGCAGGCCCTAACCAACTCCTCCACTTCCCTGGTTGGTGGTGCTTCCGGAATGTCGTAAGGGAGGTATGCTGATCCAATGACGATTTCCTCAGGTCCGCCCCCGCCAGCCGTCTTTATTTTGACTGCCGTCAAGTCTCTGGAACACAAATCACTCAGCGGCTGTATATTTATTCCTTTACGGATGATTATGCATGTTCTTGGGGTCTCTGAGGTTCTGTTATAAATTAACTCCCCTCTTTGTATCACTCTGAACATTGCTGTTAAGACCCTTCAGGACCTTGAAGGTGACCATGCTCAGCTTGTAATAGGTTTTAAATATGTTCCCCTCCAAGGCCCTGAAGGAACTTTCATCCGTGGAGTAGTCCAGGATTTGTCCTTCGTCTTCCACTTTTCTGCTCAGGAGGATCCAGTTTTCCACTCCCAGGGCAGGATTCTGCTTGCTGAGGCGTGTCCTAACTGTAGCCTCCCCGTCTTTTTGGCCCGGAATGAAGGCTAGGATCCTTGGTCTCTTAGGGAGTTCGTTGGCCTCGACCACAGTCAAGTCCGCCCCCTCCCAAAGATTTCCAAAGTTTCCAATGCTTCCTCTGAGCCATTCTTTTGTCCCTTCATTCGCGCAGGTTATCCATAGGACCCTTGCGCCGAATGAAGTCTTCTTGAATTGCAGATTTTCGAGGCTACCGGAGGGAGTATTGTCCAATTCGCGGACAAGTCCCTCCTGGATCAGGTCTGCTTGACCCTGACTCAGGGTGACCTCAGGGTGTCGCGTGTCGGTGACTGCTACCCTAAGTCCCCTAGCAGCCTCGCTATAGGTCCCAGTTTCTCTGGAAGCCCTGGGTTTTTTCAGTATCTTCTGTAGGGGAGTTTTTACATCTTCTCTAGGTCTCTTTTTGGCCCTTTCCACAGAAGTTACTTTTGTTTTTTCCGTTTTTCTGCGGTCTTTTGTGTTACATGGTTTTTCAATCCATGTACCCACAGATATTTTTCGTGCTTTCATCAGTTTCCGTTTTTGCGCCCCTGATGGCATTTTCTTCTGCAGTTCGACTTCCGTCAATCCTGCAGTTATGTTTTCGGCGGGGCTGGTGTTTCCCTCCGTTTGACTATGACTTTCCTGGTCGGTTTGCACCTTCAAGATAGTCTGGTTTTGCGAGGAGTCGCTCGAAGAGTCCTCCTCTTATATTCTAGTAGTTCTTTTATCCATTCAAGTCCCACGAGTATGGGGGAAAGGGTTGTCCACATCCATGGTGCCCCCTGCATGGATGTAAGGCTGGATACTTTGGGAGGTCGCTTGGTATCTCCGTTAGTGATACCTGATGAGGCTCAGGTACCATTCATCCTTTGGCACGGGTCGCATAACACCTTGGATTAAGCCTGAGTCCTTCTTGGTCTGACTGTTCTGTTACGGCCTCTTCGGCCTAGGAGACCCTACCAGCAGCTATGCTGCTGCCGACATAGCCCGTAACTTCATCACAGTACGCAAGCCCTCCCACCACGGCAAGGTGAAGACCCCTCGGGAGGGTAATGCATTCTTTAGTCTGAGCAAAATTAATCTCGAAGCAAAAGTTTTTGAGTTTTGAAAGAATAATATATGTTTACACTATTCAAATATCTCCGTAGGAGAAATTAATTGTTTTCCTTTGGAGAGAAGCATTTTTCATTCGAACGCTTTTATTTGTATAAATCAAATAAACTCATTTAATTCATCAATGACGAACTTATGCTTCTGTTTATAAACTGTCCCTCTAATACGGATGTCTTTAGTTACTTGAATCTTGAGTAATATGAACAGCTATAAGTGGTAAGGGAAGAAATCAAATACATTGTATATTATGATCTGTTTATTTGAAGCAATTGCAAACATAAATATTGTCCTAAGAAAGCATATGATGAAAAACAAAACGTAATAGAAAACTGAATGTTCTTTGCTAATCTTTGCTTAACTGTCATATTCTATCCGCATACTATTGAGATATCATACAGTTATACAAATAACAGAAATACATATTCAATCCAAAAACATATATAAAAAAAAGTGTCATATTCTTGACAAATTGCAAATTAACAAATAAAATAAACTTGTGATATACTGTTTGGAACCTTTGGTGTAGTAATGAATATTACTGGAGTTTTTTCTTCCTCTTTTATTTTCTTTTTCTTTCTTTTTTCTTTCTTTTATCTTCCTCTTGAAGATGATCACTTGGTGATCGAAACACGTGTCGAGGTGTTAAAATAACGATTTGTTGTTGGGAAAAAACTCCAGTAATATTCAAATAAAATAAAATCGAAGCCTATAAACAACATTACAACTCAGACAAAAAAATGAATTAACTTATTAGTGATTTCACATAAATGAAGTTTTTAAATCTAGATGCCATTCTGGTAGTAACATTAAAAAAACACTATCGTCTATCAAGTTCTGCATTCTGCTTTTGTTTATCCACAATTGCCGGAGCATCACTCACATTCTGAATCGAAAGAATAAATCAGCACATTATTTCAAATATCTAGAAAGGTGAAACTATGACAGCTGCCAGTAATACAAAAAAATATATATTTTTTTTCAAAAAAAACTGTTTGAGTGAGTTTATTCCGTTAACCAACCCAATTGTAGTCCGCATACGAACGACAACCCTCAAAATTTCAAANATTTGATTTCTTCGTTGAAAGAATTGTGATTCTCTTGTGGAACATAGCGCTGTTGGCATGAAATAATAATAGAGATAAAAACTACAAAGCAACCTATGATCTTCTTTGAAAGAAATACTTTTCACTGTGTAGTAATGCCACTATTTACTTACTTCATGTTTCTCAATTATTCAGGAAAGCTGTATGGATAACTATCATTGTTTTATTGTTCACCTCCGTATATTCAGTTTAAAGGTGATCTATTCAAGCTCAACTGGTCACTCATTAGAATGTATAAATTTTTAAGTTCGTTCATTTCCATTGCTTTCAAATAATTCAGTTGCAACGCTCATTTTCTACGTGGAAAATTTCGAACTCCGTTGAAGATACCTATGATTTTTTTTCCAAAAGATGATTTGAATATGTTGAACTTGTTTTCTTATTTATATATTTTATATGATGTTCCTGGATTCGATTCCTGAATGTTCTGCCATGTCTTCATTATTTTCAATTATATTTCCATATGCTTGTTCTATGTGCAATTTTCATATCTGGTTCACTCAAAAATGAAGCCACTCTTTCTGTTCTTTGTCCAAAATACGTTAAAGCTCTATAATTTTGATTTTGATTATCTACCTTATCAATAGGAAAAGCGATGGGATCAATAGAACATAACGTAATATACGCAACTCATATCACTATCATATCAGTAGTATTTCCTTGATCGCCATCATTGAACTCGAAAAACATAATTTCGTGAGGTAATGGGATTGCAGTAATTTGTTTGTGTTGTTAGCAGAGAATAAACGACTTCTGTGAATATTATCTTGATTTCGTACTGAATGATATCATAAAACGAAGTCGGCCTTGTCTGTGACAACAATATGATGTAACTTTAATTTGTTTACGATTTCTATCATAGTTTGAATTAGACTGGAAATTTATATTATTGTCTACTTACACCAACTGAAAATTTACTTGGATATTTTATTCAAGCTTGAAGACTGTGAGAAAATGACGCGATATTACAAAATCAGTTGTTTTTTTTTTGGGATTGAACAGAAGCAATACAGTACAGTAACAATACAGTAACGATTCACACTGGATTTTTCCATCCATTTGGAAAAACGTTCTCAGGAAGTTTACTCAAAAAGTGAAGTTCGAGGTGAGTAGTATAGCTAACGTGGTTCTAGATACAATGGTAACCATGCCATCGAGCTGTCCATCGAGAGCGTAAGGGGTGCGGTTGTTTGGGGTGAAGAAGTGTGTCAAAAAGGCCTTGTTGGCAAAGAACAATGGTGGAGTTGACAAAGTTCTTGAGCAACCCTTGTTCTTGTAGATCGTCAATGACCAGAGGGTTGTGATGGTCAATGACCAGAGGATGTTGTAAGAAGAGGCCTCGGCAGGTGTAGGTTAGCCGTGTCGTATTAGAGCCGTTTTGGCTCACTGAATCGTCTTCGGCCAACCCTCCAGGTTTCTCAGCCTAGGTATATATAGAATTCAACCACATTATCGGATTATTACCAGTTCAGACCTGTTGTAAAGCAGTTCAAAACTGATAAAACCTGTTCATAACCGGTTCAAACCGGATCAAAACCAATTCAGCAGACCTGATAGAAGCAGATCAAGTGTCCGTTCAACCTATCCAAAAACCTGATCTATTCAAAAACCTGATATAGACCAATTTGACCCTGTCTCGCGTGACAATTTAGTTATATGCCTGCTTGATGACGTCACTGTACCGACAAACTCATCGAATAAAACACATTGGCGTACGCCTGAGTACATGGTTTCACGAAAAGGGGTCGCCTGATGAGGGTGCCCGAACAGGGGTTGCCCGAAAAGGGTTGGCCGAAGAGGGTTGGCCGAAGACGATTCACTGAGCCAAAAATGTTGATATTTCATTATAATGTTGTTAACTGGTATTTTGTTATTAACTGCTATTTGTTTAATGATTGCGATTTCACTTCGGAGGTTTTGATCAGAAAGGGGTATTGTGAAAGCCCTATCTATGTATCATTGACCTGAATGCAGACAATTTCTGTAAAATCGGGTTGAAAGACTCAAAAGGTATTGTGCAATCTGTAAATGTATTTTTTCGGAAAATGTTAAAGTCGAGTTTATCATTGTTTTTGACAATCTGACAAAACAATGATAAAAAAGAAATGCGAATTTCAGAGGAGACCGATGTTTTGTTATTGGTATTATTTTAATGATGTTTCTTTGGAAAATGGTTTTCAAAGTAGTAAGAAAATCTATTCCACAATAGTCTGAACACGTTATTCATATCAGGCTCTTTATAAACATTTTACCACTTTTCATTTTGAATATCTTCAATAAATTCTCGAATATTTCGAGTTACGAGTGTTATAATCACTCAGATTCCCTATTTTGATTAGTTTGTCATATAGATACGTTGATGTCCTATATTTCAGTACTTTATGAGTCATATTTAATAGATGTAATTTTCTCGTATCTAGCAATTTCAGTTTTCACATTTCCTGATATTTATGACTCACGTGCTCATATTTGCGTATTCCGAAGAAAAGTTTGATACAAGAGTTCTGTATTTTCTGAAGTCGACTACTGTATGTATCCAAAATAATTTGAACTCATGCTGAAAATCTAGTGAACAGTTTACCAAACAGTTCAAAGGATATAGAAGAATATTTAGGCAAAACGAATAATACTGGATATTCAATATTTTTTAGAGCAATTGATAGATATGATGTTCTAGCCGTGATACAGACGTTGAAAAACAAAAAGACTGAAGATATATATGGTGGTCAGTGTGGTCATTTATTGTTGGACGTTCTTGAAAATATGAAAATATCATTAATACCTCTCTAAATGAAGGATGTTTTCCCTCAATGCTTGAGTTGGCAAGAATCTCCCCAATCTATAAAAAAGGATCCCCAGAACTAACTGAAAACTTCAGGCAAATATCAATCTTGCCTTGCTTTTCAAAAATATTCGAAACTATTCTTTATAATCCACTAGTTGATTACTTCGATAAGAACAAAATCCTGAGTCCTCAGCAGCATGGTTTTAGGAAAAATATGTCCACTTTGGATACTATCAAGTCATTAACACCCTTTTTCGCATGTGTGAAGGATCTTTAAATTATCTCTATCTATTTTATGTTTCGAACTTTGAAGTTGTTCGTACATTAACGATTTTTTATCCGAAATGACATGTTCATGGTACCTTGTATCAAAATTTCTACCAGTTTGGCCTATATATATGGCGAGCATTCACCACATTCTAGGCGATATATACCAAATCTCTTCCCTTTGTCTTATTTAGGTTTGGCATTGAATAATCTGTTTCCTAAATTTCCGTTGGATGTGCAGGATGTTTGTAGATTGAATTTTGAGAGATAATTTTTAATATTCTCGGAGATTCTACCTGCATAATTGATACTAACATATTTGTATTCTGGCCTTGTGGAAATTGAATATAGTTCTTCCATTATTGATTTTTGTTGATATTCCATTATAATGTTGTTAACTGTTATTTTGTTATTAACGCTATTTGTTTAATGATTGCGATTTCACTTCGGAGGTTTTGATCAGAAAGGGGTATTGTGAAAGCCCTATGTATCATTGACCTGAATGAAGACAATTTCTATGAAATCGGGTTAAAAGACTCAAAAGGTATTGTGCAATCTGTGAATGTGTTTTTTCGGAAAATGTTAAAGTCGAGTTTATCATTGTGTTTGACAATCTGAGAAAACAATGATAAAAAAAGAAATGCGAATTTCAGAGGAGACCCATATTTTGTTATTGGTATTATTGTAATGATGTTTCTTTGGAAAATGTTTTTCAAAGTAGTAAGAAAATCTAATCCAAAATATTCTGAACGCTTTATTCATATCGGGCTCTTTACAAACATTTTCCCACTTTTCATTTCGAATATCTTCGATTAATTCTTGAATATTTCGAGTTACCAGTGTTATAATCACTCAGATTCCCTATTTTGATTAGTTTGTTATATAGATATGTCGATGTCCTATATTTCAGTACTTTATGAGTCATATTTAATAGATGTAATTTTCTCGTATCCAGCAATTTCAGTTTTCGCATTTCCTGATATTAATGATTCACCTGCTCATATTTGCGTATTCCGAAGGAAAGTTTGATACAAGAGTTCTGTATTTTCTGAAGTCGACTACTGTTAACACTCAGAAGTGCGGGTCCATCAATGTTGTCACAGTAATCCAGTTTCGATAATATAGGGATCCACAAACACGAATTTTCAGAGCGGAATTGCCTACTTGGATAAAGTTGTTTGAGTGTATTATATGAACCTCGGCAAAGTTGATTGACATGTTTAGTGAACCTCAATTCATTGTCTAACCGAACTCGGAGGTTTTTTGTTTCATTTTTAATGTGAATTTTTTTCCCACCCAAAACAATGTCAATTGAGTACTAGCTAGACTACGTTTGAGTTTCGGTCCGAAAAACAACGCACTGCAATACATTTATCGAGGATTCCAGATCCCAATTTAAAGCAGCGGTAACATCAGGTTTCACTTCATTGAAGTACGGCTGGGTATCGTCCGCGCAGTGGTGTATGCGGGAGAATTTGACGAATGAATGAAAATCTGAGATATACAAGAGAATAATAGTGGGCTCAATATTGATCCTTGCGGAACGCAAGGATCTATCTAGTTATTGCAAACTTTCTTGTCATTCCAGTCCCTACTTGAAGAAGACACTGAATGAAGGTGGTATTCTTACAATCATATTTTATGAGTAAACCCACAAATGATAAAAAACCTACCTAGCAAAATAAAATTCAATTATACAGTACAAAAGATTTTTAGCGAGTAATTTATAATTCGTATTTTCCAAGGTCACTTCGCCTAATACTACCAACACCACTCTGTTTCATGTATTTACGAACCATTAGCCTGGAGCGTAATGAATTTTTGATTATCAATAATAACCCGGAAATATGATGTTTTAAAATTCTGTTTTCCTGCTGTACTAATTTCAAACAAGGATAATGCTTTTTGGATGGTGGAATATGAGAAAAGATGTTATTAGGAGAGACTCGTTCACTCGTGATTCTGGTGGAATCAGTTGTTTGTGGAAGAGCAAGAATTCTTCGGTTTCAGTCTATACGTATACCAGGAAGTCGTAAATACATGCATGTTTGAAATAGAACTGCTGAATTGCAATTCATGAAGAAGGTAAGAAAAAGTGGTCAATGAAGGAACAGGTACAACTCCCAATTTTCTAAATGGAAATGAAAGACTTGTGATATATCGTTTGAAAGGTCTTTTCATTCTCCATTCAAAAGTGTTATCGCTTTCAAGTTTATCGCAACAATCAAGACAAAATTAATTAAATTCATGTGGGTACCGATATTCGATGAAATACATTCAAAACTTATTGCAATATACTCACAACTTATTTCATGTGGGGGTATTGATAGTAAGAAAGTAAGCAAAAATCCTAGCAATGTTGTTTTTTGATGTTATTCTTTGAAAAACTGTAAATAATCACCTTGGCAACGTTAGTTAAAAACGCCTCTGTCACTATTTTGATTCAAGTTTAAATTCCGTTAACTTCAAGTCTGACAAATGGTTAGATTAACGGAAATGCATAAAATAATAGTTTTACAAATGATCAGTTATGGAGATAAAACCCGAATACAACAGGAAGTAGCTCGTTTATTCCATGAGAAATTTCCTAATTTACCGCCCATAACTCAAGGAACAATGAGCAAAATAGAGAAGCAGTTTCGCGAGCTTGGTCATGTGTGACAGAAAATAAAAAGAAACTCCCAATGCAATGAGTGATGAACTCAAATTAGATGTGATGTTTGAGTTTGAGGAGAACCCACATACATCGAGTAGGCAGGTATCCACTACATTCAGTGTTAGCCATACATCGTTAGTAAATATATTGAAAATAAAATACATCCCTATAAAATGATACCTACTCAGGAGCTCATGGAAGACGATTTTGATAGAAGAACTCATTTTTGTGAACAAATGATGGAATGGATAACAATATCACCCAATTAGAAGACGTTATGTTTACTGATAAGTGTACTTTGTCTCTTAACGGTCATGCTAATCGGCAAAATTGGCGCTACTGGTCAACGGAAAATCCTCACTGGATGAGAGAACACACGCAATACCCTCAAAAGGTTAATGATTGGGGAGGTATTGTAGAAAACAATATCATTGGTCCCTTTTCCATTGAGTGCAACTTGAATGGCGATAATTATTTCAAGTTTTGTAAATTAATTTCCTGATCCAGAACACTCTCAAGTTCCGGTGAATACGATATGGCTTCAGCAGGATGGAGCACCACTACATCTCCAATTTGGTGACAGGTAATATCTCGATACATGGAGATGGGTCGATGATTTTCAAGTAGCTTTACTCATAGGCATCTAGATGCCTGTTGTTGTTAACTTGTCTAACTAATCTTAATAAACTGAATGGTTTTGTTGCAAAATATGATAAGCAACTGCTGATTTTTCAGGTCTTCCATATTTTAATTTTGCTAAGTGTTTCTCATATCTTATTTCAATAGATAATATTTTGCATGGCGGTCCCTACATTCAATTTCCTAAATTCCAGACTTTTCCGAACTCTCGACTTTGTCTTTTGGACTTCCTAAAAGACTCTGTAGTGTATGACTTGTTTAAAAACGACCTTCATACCTAGTTACTTGAAAATCTTTCCAAAGTTCTTCGTAATTGGTGGTATGAAACTGAGATGTATTTATCTTGGTTTTTGTCCTTTCTGAAAGTCGAGATTTCGTTCATTCTTAACCTAAACTTCTTTTTCCTAATTATGTCATCTACAATACCCCTCGGGAAACCGTTAGTGGCTGCTATTTCCTGTATTGTACGTTTTGTGAACCTAGCATGTGTTAGGGAGAAAGTAAAAAGACGATGTACTAAAAAATTCAACCCAACACGTTTGTGCTGTCCACAGTGATGTGAACTGTCAGGAATATACCTGTACGTGCTTGTTTCTTTTCTAAATATATCGTTATATTACAGTATTCAAGTTTTCAAAGGAGTCTATATCATGGAAAAGCTGTGAACAACGAACAGTTGCTTTGTCAACAACTGAAGCAGAATACATGGCTTTAAGTGAGGTAGCCAAAGAAGCAATCTATTTACGTAACCTTTCAAATGAATTTCTTGGAAATCTAAATTTTATTGACTGATTTAATGATAACCAAAGCGCTCAAAAGTTGGCTAATAACCCACTCTTCAATGATAGCTGAAAACATATAGATATAAGGTTCCATTTTTTGAGAGACATAAAAATTTGAAATATTTGGCAACAGATGGAATTGTTGCAGATATATTGACCAAACCATTACAAAATGTTAGAAATAAAAAAATTTGTGAAGGGTTTAGGTTTGAGTTACATTTTTTTATTGATGTCTTATGGCGAACTTTTGTTAAGTGGGGGTGTTAAAAATACCAAAAGTTCTTTTTCCCTCTGGGGCGACACCTATATGCAATATCCATAATGAGTTGGCAGCACTGCCGTGCTTCTTGTTTTCTATTATAAAGTTAGTTGAGTGAAATTCTTTTGCATAGCGACAACGGTGTTTTATTTCCTTTGAATCTGGAGTAGTCTGCTGATAAAAATAACACCTCACTGTACAAGAACTCTTTCATCTGGAGAACTACGTTTATGTGAAGTAAACTTCCTGAAATCGTTTTTCCAAATCAATTTAATATCCAGCGATTCAAATCCAATGTGAATCGCTACTTTCGCACAGGCAACGCTCTAAGAGCTTTGATTGAAAAACGCTAAATCAACGAAATGATAGAACTTTTTATCCCGCAGTGAGAAAAAAATCGTAAACGCACCACGGGTGAAAAGTACGACATTTTCGTCAGCAAATTTTTCATCTCGATACAAGAAACGTGGGAGTCTATAGTCTATTTCAAAAGAGTGTAGAGTAATAAATCATGAAGTGTCATAAAATTTGCCTGAATTTCGTTGTCGTCCATGGGCGTAGGCAAATCTTAGGATTATTAAACTTAATAATTAAAGTAAATTAAAAATTACAAGTGACAGAATTTATTGACGGATCACCCTGTAGCGCTTTTGAATACTTAATGAGATTTTATTACTCTACACTCTTTTGAAATAGACTATAACAAATTAACCAGAACAGAGTTGCAATACTGTTCTGACATTCCTACTACGCGAAATCTTGTGTTGATTCCAGTGAATTACCGAACCCCGTGGGATTCGGCCATTTTTGATTACATTGATTGATTATATTCATCATAAACTCAGACTTAGTTTTTTCGATGGGTTAATTTCCATTCTTGAGATGGATAATAACTGCAGGTTGTGTATTATTTTTGACATCAGCGTATGGTGTAGGAGTACTCTAAGATGCCGGCTCCCTGATCATTTTGTTCACATCAACGCCAAATGAACGTTGATTTTGCTCAAAGCATCACCTACTTTGGAATCCAAGAGCTGACTGATTTCTTTTTTATTAATTGAGACACAATCTTCAACACAGTTTTGACATTTCCAAGAGAGTCCGGGTACCGTATTTATTGCGGCGAGTATATCAATAGCCTTAGAAACACAAAAAGAGTGGACAGGATTTTTGCAGGAATCACAAAAAATTGCTGGCTTCGTTCCGCTTATCGCCGTTGTGCATTCAATGCATATAACTATTCTTAAGCATCATAGAATCGAGACTTACAAATAAAATATTCTTGTGAATTTTCTCCAGAGTGTAGTATGAACTATTATGCACAATCAGCGAACTTAACAAATTTATAGACAATGTATATACAGGGTGTCCCTGGACTTCCTCTTTTCCTCTCGGGAATGTATAGATGGGGTCAAAATATGACCAGTACTTCATATAACTTTTTTTCCTAAAA
>NW_019293329.1:0-10387 GCF_000500325.1 Leptinotarsa decemlineata
CCTTTAACAGAAAAACTTAAGGAACGGGGAAAACTATTATTAGGATGAACTATATTCTATAGAAGTAGGTAGGTACCTACTTCTCCGGCATACCTTTTAGAAGAATTAGCTTGTCATATTTCTTAGTCTATTCATTTCATTGATGGCGTCATTATTACATGGCCTAGTCTAATTCTTCTATCAGTCAAGTTAGCGCTTTCATTGGCAAGTTTTTCATTTCGTTTCAATTTCTCTTTATCCTACTTTTCCTTTGTGTTGATGTTTCTTTATTTCTCATAGTGTTCCCACGAGTACCGAAGAAATATTTGTCAATCCTCCCAGACCTTCGTTTAGCAGGGTAAGAGCTGTTTGAAGGGGGTTGACAATATTTCGTGGTGTATTTCATAAGTTCGGACTTCCATTGTCTAATATAATATAAATTGATTTGAAATCCCTGAAAAAAATAAAAAGATTCACCGAAAATAACAATTTTAAAAGAAGCCCCGAGTCTGGTTGAGATACGTAGACTACAGCTTCATAATATGGAACCATGGGAATGCAGAACTAGACATTTTCCTGAAGCACATCACTTTCACAATGGAGAAGGAATTCCACAACGAATTGCCTTTCTTAGACGTATTGATTAAGAGGACCGACACTAAATGGGAAACATCTGTATATCGAAAACACACTCACACAGGACAGTATCTGAATCACTATTCCAACCACCATCAATCGACTAAGAGAGGAATCATCAAGACTCTACTAGACCGTGCTTTCGAGCTCTGTAATTCAAAGGAAGGTCTCGAAAAAGAAATAGGCATCATCAAAAATGACCTTCAACGGAATTGGTACTCCAGAGTGATGGTAGAACAGGCTTTAGCTAGAAGACAGCAAGAGCTCCACAAAGAAGAGAAGCCGGCACAACCAGTACTTCTACTTCCCTACATCAGAGGACTATCGGAAAGGATAAGTAAGATTGGGTCCAAGTATAACATCAGGACCTGCTTCAGAGCTGGGAACACTATCTGTGGCAGCCTCACAAAAACCAGGCCACCAAACAAGGACTGTGATTCCAAGAATTACATTTACCGGACACCCTAGTGCGGAGAATCATACATCGGTGAATCTAAGAGGCCATCGAAAGTTCGCATTGTCGAGCATGAGAAACACACACAGCGAGGAGAAACCAGCAAATCCGGAATAGCAAAGCATGTTTAGACTCATCAACATAATATCAAATGGGCTCAAGCTGAAATCATCCACAAAAAGGAACACTAAATTTCAGGTCAACCGGATACCGGAAAGTGGGTCAAATTAAACTTGCAAGATTTGTTAACATACATACAAGTCAAGTTAAATAAAAGCTTTCAATAATAAAACTCAAAATGTCATGTTGAAATCTGAACCCTAATTTAAAAAGAATTTCAAGGGCTCTCAAATGATATTATACTTGCTTAGGGGTGCAAGTCTATTGATAAATTCTGTTACATCATTTTTGTATATCATCTCTATAACATATGAGAAATTCCGAATGAACGGATATTTTCCATTTATAAATTAGAAGATAGAAGCCATATGAAATAATTACTCTCTCCATTTACAAAGAAACCACTTTTACTTTCGTAATTTGTACGCCAAACATTTCAATGAATATTGAAAGAGATTTCGTTCACGATTACGCTACAGCTTAAAAATTGGAAAATAGGAGATTCTACACACAAGAGTCGCTTCCAAACTTAAGGAAAGGTAGATTTTTTTGGTGAAAAAATATGTTTTCAACTACTCATTGTCAGTTGTTCGACGTTTGATCTATTGAATTATTGCCCATTATCGAGTATTTCACATTGTCTAGAACATATATTTCCAGTCAGTGGTAATTCCAAAATATTTGAAATTTGCATTACTTTGATTGAGTTACATTATTCTGTATATCACTTATAAAATATAAAGAAAGAGTCAACCGAAATGTTCGAATGGCTTGTGTTTGTAAAATAAAAGTCAAGTAAATGAATATAAATTTTATATTTGTATGAAGGTAGTTGACAATGTTTCGTGGTGCAATTCAGTAGTTGGGACTTCCATTGCCTCGAAAACGAACTAGGCATCATCAAAAATGACCTTCAACGAAATAATTACTCCAAAGTGAAGTAGAAACGGGCTTTAGCTAGAAAAGCTAGAAGACAGCAGGAGCCTCACAAGGAAGAGAAGCCGCCACAACCAGTACTTGTACTTCCCTACATCAGAGGATTGTCGGAAAGGATAAAAAGGATTGGGTCCAAGTATAACATCAGAACCTGCTTCAGATCTGGGAACAGTATCCGTAGTATCCTCGCAAAAACGAGGCCACCAAACGCTGACTGCGATTCCAAGAATTGCATTTACCGGATACCCTGCGAGTGCGGAGAATCATACATCGGTAAAACTAAGGGGCCATTGAAAGTTCGCATTGTCGAACATGAGAATCATACGCAACTAGGAGAAACCACCAAATCAGGAAAAGTAGAGCACGTTGAAACTTATCAACATAACATCAAGTGGGCTCAAGCTGAAACCATCCACAAAGAAGAACACTGGTTTAGGAGAGAGTTCAAAGAAGCCGTATATATGTTGTCCAACAACGCATTTAGCCAAGCTAGCGTAGAAATACGCAACATATGGAAACCTCTAATCAAGCGGAGCACGACCAACTCCCTAAGCCACCAAAACAGAGTTTCACAGCGATAAAACGCTTCTTTTAAACAGCCATAAAACTAACATCATGGTGTCATTAATCATACCTGACTCTCAGGGCTTAGTTATGCAACATGCTGGAAGTGGAAACAATGGAATCAAATATTCAAATACGATTGTGACTAAATATTGAAACTTTTACAGAAATTCACAGGCTCAATTTGATATTATTATTATGACACTGGCTAGACTCTAACTCAAATGAATATGTAAATCAAATGAAACTAGCCAATACAATGAACAGATGCAAGACACTGATTCACCTAATCTCACGAAAATAAGACAACAATCCATCGATTCAAACTCCACTTAAATACCATATATAATATTCAGGAATCTCAATGCCTCAATCGAAACTTATTGTTATGAGACATTTTTCAATTCGAATCGAAACGTTATTCTGAATAGTAGCAATTTCACTGAAATCGTAAAGAAAACGCGACATACAGTAAGTAAAAGCATCTAGCCCTGTCAAGTAGATGAGTCGGGTGACTCCATTGTTGAAAAATACCAGGTTAATCATTTACGTACTCTGTTTATACATTCGAACATTGTGTCTTCAATAAGTGTCCTTCTAACCAAATGTTCTTGCTGAAATTTCTCGTTATTCAGGTAATAAAATGTATTAAATATAATATTATGTTCTTATATCGATGCATTTAGCTGAGTTTTCTTGGATTAATCACAATTATATCAAACTCAAACGATATTATTTTTGGACAATACCAATCAAGCAATCAGTAATCACCAATAGATTATATCATGCTGTTTGGTATCGTTGTTTTGCTAAATAAAACTTTTCGTTAAAAATGGATATTTATCGATACAATTTTAAAATCTGGTGGTATGACTATTGATAATTAATTATGATTGTACCTAGTCAGGTTTTTGAATATTCATAAGATAACCACTAATAACGCTAGCGTGTGGGATACGTTATTCAAATATTAGTGATTATTTTCAAGAAAAGAGAGTTCAGATAAATTTCTCTGACTATTTGAGATTTCAATAACTAATAATTCCCTATCCTACTGCACGGCTACGTCTTTCATTTCAATCAACTGATATCGTTAATTTTCTGATATTAATTAAGGCCTGTCTCATGATTTCTCGCGCAATACGGCAACGCCGCTGTGCAGGCTTTTCCTGACGACCGAGTCTTGCCGTCTCGACTCGTATCTAGCCTGGCTGGTTGCTTTCTATTGCGTGTTGCGCCGGCAGAACTACGCATTTCGGTAGTATCGAAGGGTAAGCGTAGTTTTTATATTTATTTTTTAAAGGAAATTATATTATTCTGATGTTATTTTCGTGTTTGTGTGTTTAAGTCTCGATGGTTTATTTCACGTGTCCGGAGACCGGCTTCGGTTAATACGTATTGAATTCTTTAGCACAGTTGATTGTGGATGCATTTTCGAAAACCGATGGGTAGGTAGTTGATTTGTAATGCAGTTCCGCTGATTGTTTTCATTATTTATGTTTAACCCTGAACACTCGCAGCGGCGAATAATTACGCATTTTGCTTTATTTCTGGGTTTCTATGAGTTTGTGAAGTGTTAAATAATTATCGGAAAAGCTTTTGATATATGTATGATGTGTAAAAAAGTGGAAGAATTTGTTTCGCAGTCCTCGCGAAAATATGACACAGGTAACGTCTTCATAAGTATTTAATCCTTCCTAGTCTTACTTACAGAGCTTAGGAAAATTACTGAGACAGGTGCGTTGATTCGCAATTCAGGTATGAATAGGAATGTATCTTTTTGTCAATGAGAGAAAACCCTTTTGATTTAATTTCAATATTATAATTATCTATCTGACTAGTTAGCACGAGTTTTTTATCAATGAAATTGTTGGTTCTTGCCTATTACCTACAAAATGTAGTTTGAATTCAAAATTATTTTACTCTCCAGGAAAATTAACGTGGTGAACACAATAGTTGTGTAATTTGTTAATTGCAGGCTTTTCAAATAAACCATCTTATACAGGATGTAGTCTATTCATCGTTTCAGCAATTTTTTTCGTAAACCTATTATAAAACTTTACTTAAGTGGCCATGAATTCAAATCTCAATGTATTTTTTAATGCTGAGCACCTTTCAATTGACATTTCCCGAGATTTTTCAAAATAAGGGTACTTTACTAATGTCTCAAAATCAATTTTTTGAAGGCTGCTCGCTAGTAATTTTCCTCAATAATTATCCAAATTTTTTTTCAAAATCAACATACTGCATTTCCTCATTCAAAATATGAACCCCCACATTCAAAATCAGCTTTTGAAATGGTATGAAACACCTCTTTTAACAAATTGTTACTACGTGGTAGGAAATCATAATGAAGAAAAGAGAAATGAAACTTTCTATATTTTTACCACTTTTATTTGTACCTAACGTTACTGCAGTTTCGTCCTATACGGACATTTTCAAACTTATACAATAAACTAACAATTATTAATTACATTAGCCATTATATACCACCTCTGTAGGTACTAATAGAGGTACTTGGCTTGATTGAGTACCTGAATTTACAGTTTACAATAAGGATGTGCTAATTTAAAAACCGGCAAGTAAATTAAATCGATTTGGTCATTTAACAGGTTGCACCCGCAATTTTTATGCATGTGAATTTCCAAGGATTCTGAATAATTGAGTTTGTAACCCTTCCTTGCATAGTGCAAAATTTCCGTATCGTTTAGATTCGGAAACTTGTGGTTGCTTGCCAAGGAATGGTTTGAAAACGTCGAATCATTTTTTCCTAGTCTGAAGGACCTTTCATGTTCAGCATACCGTTTGTGGAAATTTCGGCCACATTGACCACATAAACACTATTACACTCGGGATACTTAAGCTTATAAACTCCAGATTTCTCCAACTTGTCCACCTTATCTTTGGCATTGAAAAGGAAATGAGATAACCAGGCATGTGATCTGAATGCCACTTCCAAATTGTTTTTTCTGAAGAAACCCGCAATTATCTCTGTTCTTTTTCCAAAATATGTTAGCGTTACCCATTTCTTTGATTTCTGATTGTTTGACCTGAGGGTATATCAATCTGTAAGTGAATTTCCGGCTTTGTTTCCAGACTAACTTCTGGATAGTATCTGCGTTGAAACCATTATTATGACCTATCTGTGTTATTATATCAATTTCCCTAGTTATATTGTTAACTATATGGAATATGTGGTATCTTGTTTCGTTACCTGTAATACCAAAAACAACACGTAATACAGAATTTCGTTATACCAATTTTCAAAATTACCATTTCATCTTGTGTGATGGAAACCATACATAAAAATTCATAAATTCATATGTCAAATCTGTTTTTCCATTAACCAGTTATTGTCCCTGTACGAACGACAGCCCTCAAAAGTCGAAACGTGTCCGAGCTAAGAATTAACGTGGTCTTACTTTTCAACGTGCGATTCCTAGCAAATATATTTAACATCGATTAAAGTTATCTCCAATCTCACTGCATTTCTAACAGATTTGACTTGGAATCTCATTTCGAACACTTCCATCTATTGTAAGATAATAAGTATCGTTTCAGTATAATTATAAAAATTCCTCTTGTGTATGAATGATTTCAGTTCAACTTACTGAAGTTGTAAAAAAGTTTCGTAACAAACTTGCTTATCTAAAAACACACCTATCGGTCTCAATATGGTGCAGCATAATGAGGGGCGTGTTGTTTAACAGAATTGCCGATCACCCTGGAAAACCATACTCGTTACGGAAAAAGTATTTCATTTATTTGAAATTCCAGAATTTTATAGGTGTCAGTGCGAAATATCTGAATTCTGATGAAACTTTGTTCACAATTTATTATATTCGACAAGAATTCTCACTGATATTCATATTCTCTATGAAACTACAAACTTGAGAAATAAAATCTCTTCGCCATAACATTGAAGACATATTATATTCCACATCACTCAAGAATGACAATCGCAAGCAAATATTCACACTTCATGTGAGAAATATAAATAAAAATGCCCTTGTTTGGGGAACATCAACCTCTTTGAGTAGTTTATCTTATCCGGATTATGTTTTTCAATATTTTTTGGTTAACGTACCCTTTAAGTTCATCATGAACAAAAAAAATATTTTTTTTATTTTACATTTTGCTATTTACAGAAGACACTTGCGTGATATCGAATCAAATATGACTCAATTACTCAATCACGTCTGATTGTAATGCAATTTCTATATCGATTCTATTGAAGCCACGCTTTTATACCTATGAGCATAACATATTCACCTTCAAAGAACGAGAACTGACCTTTCCAATAAAACTTACCTTGGTATTAATTGCAGGTTACGAGTACAACTTTTATTGTCGTTAGCAATTCTCTTCTCTGACAACGTTTCAGACGTCAGTGTTACTCATGCAAACAAAAACACTCGTCCAAAATGCTGAATATTTTCTCCGTTTTATTCAAAAACAAAAAGTATTTGTAAACTGGAGCAGATTAAGAAAATTAATAATAATGAAAAATGAAATAATAGCTATTGCAATTAAATAAATGTACCTTACTTTATTAGGTGTTCAAAATGTTCACCATTGGTAGCTAAGCANGGAGATCGGAATTAAACGTTATACCTCCGAAAATCTATGGTGAAAAGAGCCGTTAGTAATTCAATAATTCGAATTATCCATGGACTTGCGAAAGTAAATGGACTCAGCAAATCAATATCTACGACATAGTTTGTGTTGAAGACGCTAGATTCAAGGGCGTGCGTGTTTCGGGGAAAAAGGAGACCTGTGACTCTCCCTTCACCGACAGTGGCGCACGCAATTCAATTAATTGGCAGCTGAGAAAAACAAAAAAATGTGAAATTCCATATAAACTTTCGAGATAGATGTGATATTTTTATTAAAATGTTTGATTAATAATAAGTTTATTTGAAATTCAAGTATTCATATTCATTTTATAACAAGAAAATACAGACTGTACACAGCACGTTTCTAAAGAAATATTATTTTTATTATAATACATGAGATATGAACACTTGGCATTGTGGAATAGAAACAGTACCAGTATGAAATGGGTAGGTACGTACATTATAAGGTTCAGGTTCAGATGCTTGTTTCAGAAAGAGATGCTTTTTTATTGCTTTTTGAAAGCATTAAATTCTCAAAAAAATATTTGTTTGCAACATTTTGAAACACTGTAAGTTGCCAAAATATGCACTGCACTTTTGGTACAAGAAGAGTTTTGATAAACAAACAACTGACAAGTATAAGAGGAACAACAAGACAACTTTTCGATTCGAATATTTTGATGGAATTCTAGTTTTTTCATTTTGAAATGCAAAATTACAAATATTCACGATATAGCACTTTTTATACTGACATAGTAACCACTGCACAACAGTGAATCTACTTGCTAAAAAGCATACTGACTTTACTGATCTTGATGAAATTCATATTGAAAAAAAATTAATGGAACATGCATCATTCTATATGAATGACGACGTATTCCTTTTACTAGCGACCCCAGTATATATCACTATTTTCTGCTTCAATTCGTACTAATTTACTAAAATTGAATTTATAGCATTTTTTGTGAATCATTACACCATAATCTTCATTTCAGTCAAGCAATAGAGAAAGAATATTATTCGGCTCCCGTGAAATGGCCACATCTCTCATCCGTTGATTTATATACAATTATTATGAAATAAATGACGTTTGTTAGTTAACAATCGTTTTTTTGTGACTAAATAATAAGATTAACGAACCGTTTTTTTTAATCATGAATTCTATTGTTCCTCAAGGTTTAAAAAAATGGTCTTCAATTCTTTGGGAAAAAGTTCTTCCTGTTTGGCCAATACCTACAAGAGCCATAAGTCAACATATATACTCCTGATATATCCGACACTGAAGTTTTGTCTTTTTTTTTTAATGCTTTTATTTTTTAATATATTGTTTTCAATATAAAAATAAGGGTTGCTTGGATGTAGCTTACAGAACTAATAATAATTCAACCATAGCCGCTCTAACATTTCAATACCAGTTTTGTAAAACGATTTATCTTTTGCCTCAAAATAGGCTCAGTTTCAGCAATAACCCCTCGATTCGAGAGAAATTTCTCACTGTTGAGCATTTTTTGATGTCTGCGAACAGCCAATAGTCGCTAGAAGCCAAATCTGGAAATTGTTCCCACTGGATGTGGGAACAATTCTATGTTCAATTTATGTAGTTTTGTCATTGTTCTGATTGACTTGTGACCTGGTGCGTTGTCTTGATGAAATAAAATGTTTTTCTTTGCCATATGCCGTCATTTCTTTGCAATATCGGTCTTCAAACACTCCAATTACGCTATATAATATTCACTGTTGATGGTATTTCCCTTCTTAAGATAGTCCCAAAATACCGAGGCCATAACCTTTCCAGCCGATTGTTGTGCTTTCTGACGCTTTGGACGAGGTTCAGCAGTGCTCTCCACTCAGAAGTGATGTTATGGATCCATGTTTGCCAAACACTGCTCAGAATCATCAATACGTTTTTGATTTTTGGTGAGCCTTTTCATAGTTAAATGATCATGCAATACGAAGCCATTACGTTCTATTGATATCTTCACAATGTCGGCTAATTTATATAACTTCACTTTTCGGTAATTCGAAATGATTTTGTGGATTTTTTTATGTTTTCTGGTGTTACTGCCTCATTTGGACGTTCACTGCGTTCCGCATCATCGGAATATCTACGACGCAATGGATGCAATGGAGTCCTTACAATACTTTTCAAGTCATTGCTTCGCTTGAACGGTATTTTTCCCATCAAGAAGGAGTGTAAAATTAAAACAGGAAATTGTTTTTGATCCATTGTTTCGAAAATAAAAAAAGTAATATCTCTCTTAGCACAATAACTCACAAACTTATGAAAATTCAGCCATGAAATTTCAACAGCTTTCTTTTGAAGGTTAGTACTGAATGAAAAAGCGGTGAATGCAATAAGACTAGCGCCATCTATGTGTTAGGCCCGAGAGTTTTCAGCCCATGTAGTAAGTTGACTTGTGGCTCTTGTCCAAAACATTATATTGGCCAAACGGAAAAACTTTTTGTTTGAGAATTAAAGAGAACAGAAGTAGTTTTTTGAATGGAAAGATCAATTCCACGATTGCAAACCATCTTTTAACAGGACAAGAGTTCAATCACAACTTTGACGTCTTACATTTAGAAGTGAAGAGTTTGAAACTCAATGTTTTAGAATGATCAGAAATGAATAGATATAAGAATTCAGGTCATTTTCTGAATGGCCAAATACAATTGAATACTTCCTCTCAACTGATTTTTTTCTCAAGTGAGGAAGCTGATAAATAACTGATGCATAAGCTTACGTAATTTGATTCATTACATGTTTATTGAAATAATTCTTGATACTTTTTTTTCTTATGTTAATGTTAATTGTATTGTATTTGAATTTCGTCAGTTTTGAATTTGGAAACCTGAAGTTTTGGGTTAATAAAAAATATTGTAACTAATTCTTTCAAATGTTCTGTCCCGAAACTTATTGTATCAAACCAAATTCTATGCGGGCGAAGCCGCTGGCAACAGCTAGTAATTTATATTTTTACTTTAAAAGTACAGTACTTAGAAAAATATGCCAACTGTACTGAGTAATGAATAGCTTCAAAAATCAAATTGTGTTACCTATAAAGAAATTTCGCAAAACTAACAT
>NW_019293329.1:17756-33761 GCF_000500325.1 Leptinotarsa decemlineata
CTAGCATTTTAATCGAACGAGAATACTCAAAAACTTAATCTCACTTCATGCCAAAAGATATGCAAAGAAGTAAATTTCAGACACAAAAGCCCTCTTGAAAGAAAAAATACTTTTTAAACAACTACTTTTATATAAACATTGGGTTAAAACTTACAAAAACACTCTTTCCTGTTCGGTTTGTAGAAACATTCCTTATGGTATTGAAACACTCATCCTCAATGGCGGACATCTGATGTCTTGGAATGGCACTCCAGGCTTATTGCCATTTAACACCAGACGGATAAGCAAAAAGCCAAAACCTTTCCCAAAAATTAATCTCTCCTAAAAATATTCCCTTTTCAATTTAAACACTATTTGTTTCAACAATATTTGCATTAATAGAAATGGCATAACTCAAATATAACACAATTGAAAACTGCTAAATTTTTATGCATTGCATGTGCCTGGTGATCACTTGAACGATCACTTATTGATAACAGTAAGCACGAATGAAAAAGTGTCCAGCCTGATGGGCATCAACCATTCAAGTGAAGCATTACTTCACTTATGAACATTCTCCCATTTAGAACGTTTGTTAATTTTCACATTCAATTTTTTGTGGGAACTGGAAAAAATAATTACACGATATGAGTTGGTCTTTTTGACGACAACTCCTCAGATGTATTAAGCATAATTGCCTTTTTTTTAAATGTGAAAACCCCACTCAAATAATCTCTGAAATTACCAACTTTTTCTTAATTCCATCGACTGTCTGATTCTCCCATGCTTACCCTCCTTATCTTGGACCTCCTCCTCCATATCTTGGATCCAAGTTTACTGAGTTTGCTTCAGCATCATATATTATTACTCTTTATTAGCAAATAATGCTCTTCATAGTACAGTCAGTCACTTATAAAATACAAAACAATAAAAAAATATATATATAAAATTAGAGACAAGTCACATTTTAAAAACAAGAAACTAGAAAACAAGACGAATTATTGATGACAATTACTTGAAATATATTCACTATATTTTCTTTTGAATGAATTTAATGGAGTAAGTCAAATGGAGTATGTAATGGAGTAAGTTGACGAAAGGAATGTTAATAATTAACGGAAATCAGTTGATTTTCTTATGTTCTGCATATTGAAAAATTTTAATTGCCTGATATCAATATATGGACAGATATCAAGATAAACATTGCCGAAAAAAAAACCTAAACTTTCATAGTAACATATTACTAAAAGTCTCAAAAAATATTCAAGGCAATGTTCTTCATCATTTTAGTACAGTTTTGTGAGAAAGAAAGAAATGAAATAGACCAATTATTATTTATAATTCGAGTAAATGTATAGTAGACTAGAATTGTGATTTATCTGATGATAGTACATGTCAAATTCATTACCATTGGTAGCAACTCTAAACAGAGGATAGTGTTTTCCATAGTTGCAATGATGAAGGTCTACAGCAAAAGTTCCTGTATGCGTTGTACTCTTAAAAGGAACACGTAAACCAATTCAGGTTAATAGTAGGATGACAGTTCATTGAAGAGCGAAATATTTGAAATGAGAAATTCAAGTTGGTTTCCAATATGTAATTACATAACTTGTGTATATTTGCAGTTCTACGAATATCATTTAATGAATAGTCATTCGAAGGCATTGTTAACTTGAACACTTGAAATAATCTGTTTTGTACCTTTGTAATGTGCACATGACTTTCATAAGATTTACTAAAAAAAAAATACACTACCTTTGGACATTCGGTAACCAAAAAGTCCTTAGAAGTACGACAAACAAAGCCTAGCATTTTCATTGCCCTATTCATATGATTTTACTGTAAATAAAAATCCATTTTCCAGTTGAGTTCTCAGTTGAAAAACGGTATATAAAATTTGTTTTTACCTAATGATTAACAAACTATAAAATTAACCCAAAATCGTTACATGGAATATTTCACTATCAGTGAATTCCAAAATTAAAAGCATTGTTCAATTAAAGGTTTGTTTGGAGCAGTAGCCACATCATTTCGTTTAATTTTTTTTGTGGCAGTTTGTGAACTTATATCGGATGCACCAATTGATGACATAATATGCTCATTATTTAATTGTCCCAACTATGTATCGATTGATAATGAAATATCTATTAATGTACATATATCAAGATATACATTGCTGAAAAAGATAACTAAACACAATTGGCATATTGTTGAAAGTCTGTAGTGGACGTAGTGTATCAGGAGTTCTTGCCACATGGTCATATGGTCAATAAGGAATATTATTTTGGGAGTTATGCGTCGCTTGCGAGAAGAAATATGAAGAAAAGTCTCAAAAAAATATTTGAGGCAATATTTTTCGACATATTAGTGAGAATGTCTGGTGAGAAATTGAATGTAGTATTCTATAAGTGAGCCTATCTAGGCTTACAGTTTAGATTTTTTTGGTTATGTTTGAAATATTAAGATGATTTGTAACGGATAATGAATTATTTCTCGTTCCTTATTAAAAGAGGTTAGTAGAAGTAATCTGTTATCTTGATAATTCAAATTACATATGAAAAAAATATATTTTCTCCTGCGCTTTGACTAACATTTCATCATTTTTAACATGCCATGTGGTTTTGTAAAATCCACCACAAGAGAGGTGAAATATATGAAAACGGTTGCAAAACACCTATAGAAAGTTCAAAGTGAGTAACACTTTTGCAAGGCAAGACATAAATGAATACTAGGTAACAATGAAGTGACTTAATAAGTATATTGATATTATGGAGTCGATGTAATAGGAAAGTGATATGCGGTCAACATGCACAAAGCAATTGTCACTCCAATCTGAAGATAAGAGAATAATTCTTGTGATACAACAAAACCCGGCCAGTTAGTGTTGTTCCCTCGATATCTGGGGTTATTGGTGTTCTGTATTTTTCAAAGGGTAACATCCAATTACATAAGTGCTGTGGTAAGCAGAGATTTTGAAAATAAATTATATATTACTATGTCTAGTTTAATAGTATATACTAAAAAATTGTTTCTCAAGCAGACGTAATTTGTTTGTGCTCTAGTGCTGGTGCATATCACTTCATACCTCTAAAATGCCTTCTTTGATTTGTGTGCAGGCAATCATGCCTGCATCAGGTTAACGTCCTCTGAAACAAAATCTATTAATTTCATAAAGTGTTGCAGATGGAATTGTAATAATTATGATTTGCGGCCATTGTTAAGCCCGTATGACACGGTTCAGTTTTTCACTCATAAAATGAATCAATTTTGTAGTCAGGAAATCATCAATAATAAAATGGATGATTTTATGTGCGAAAATATATGCTGTGTGACATTATACAAAAATACAGTATGGATTTTCATCAAGTATCGGCTGATTCCTTCACATATTTTTGGAGATACTCAACGTAGATCCACATAATCTTGTTTATAATAATAAGTCTTCATTCACCATAGAGGTGAATAGGCAGAGTATCAGCCAAAGCTGTTTTTCAGTTCAACCTAGAAATAACAATAATCAACAATAACGCAACAAGTCGACATAACAGTGATACTGTGACAAGGTCAGGAAATTAGTTGGTGCAACAACTGTAGAAAATTCCTTTTTGTATTGACGAATCATGGGTATATGGTTATTACATCGAAACCAAAGTTGTACCAATAAATGAGTTCAGGAGATCCAAGACCAAAAAAAGCACGCCAAGTATCAGAATTTCTTGCCACATGGTCATAAGGTCAATAAGGAATATCTTGGAAGTTATGCGTCGTTTGCGAGAAGCGATACGAAGAAAACGTCCGGTATTGCGAAAAAACAATTCATACAACACCGTAATCATGCCTCAATCACCATCAGATTTCGGAGGACGAAGAGTATTTTGGATACTAACAATCGAAACGTCGTAAAGTAACTTGGCTTGGAATCTTTTAAGTTTCTTTTCTTGTTAATAATTTTTATAAATTGTTCAATTTTTTGATGTTTTGGTTGTTGCTTGTATATCTTTGTAATTTAAGTTTTTTTTGCGAATATAATTGTTATTTTCCAGCTATTTTTACAGGTCACTCTAACATATTTTGGTAAATGAACAGATAATTGCGGTTTTCTTCAGAAAAAAACAATGTGGAAGTGGCATTCAGGCCACATGCCAGGTTATCTGATTTCCTTTTCAATGCCAAAGATAAAGTGGATAAGTTGTAGAAATCTGGAGTTTATAAACTTAAGTGTTCAGATTGTAATAGGGTTTGTGGGACAATGTAGTCGAAATTTCTCAAAACGGTATGCTGAACATGAAAGGTCCTTCAGACTAGGTAAAAATGATTCGACGTTTTCAAACCTCTACTTGGCATGCAACCACAAGTTCTCGAATCTAAACGATGCGGAAATTTTGCACTATGCAAGGAAGGGATGCAAATTCAATTATTTGGAATCCTTGGAAATTCATAAACTTAAACATTGTGGGTGAAACCTGTTAATTGATCAAATCGATATAATTTATTCACCGGTTTCACATTAGCCTATTCCCATTGTCACAAGTAAAGAAAATTCAGGTACTCAATTAAGCTACAGTAGTGTTATATAAGGGCTAATGTAATCAATCATTTTTTGTTTAATGTATAAGTTTGAAAATGTCCTTATAGGACGAAACTGCAGTAACGTTAATTACAAATAAAAGTGGTAAAAATCATAGAAAGTTTCAATTCTCTTTTTTTCATAATGATTTCCTACCACGTAGTAACCACTTGAAAAAGCTACTGTGCTAGCAAAACGTGATATATTTTTCAAAATAAAGTTTGTGAAGATAAATCGTGAGGTGTAGTTTTTGAAATTACTATGGATCTTCATCAAGTAACGGCCGAATCAATCAGAAAATTTATCAATGGCCTTACCAGTCAACATCACAAGATCATTCACGTTGTTAGCAGATGATAAAAAGTATATTTTTTAATTAATATGTTGAAACATTGAACAATATTTCAGGCAGAAAAACTGAAACTCTCCATATCTACGCCACTGAAAACTAGTATATCTTTTGAAACTGTCTTGACAATGCTAAAAATGCAAATATTGGTCTGATAATGAGAACAAGAAAAAATACATATCAGATTTCATAGAAATAACCAACACGGAAGTTATTGCCAATATTAGTCTACACTTGCAGACACTGAGAACATACCTTCTCTGTATGTAATAAATAATATAATATGTAACTATGTAACAAAAATGAATAACACAATCCAAATACAAATTGAAGCCAAAAATCACAAAGACACTGAGCCTTACGTAAAGAATAGCACCACAGACACTACGCTCTAGGGAACGAAGAGCGGGATTGATTTAAATGTTGGGGCGAGAGGGAAGGGGGATTTTCCTCCAAAAAATTCATGATGACTCAGATTTAGAATCGGATGAGGGAATTGGTACAGTTCATAATCTAGACAGTGATTGTTATGAAAGGGACAGCACTGATAGAGAAGTAGGCATTATTACATTTACAATTTTCTTTTTTTATCATAATTTGTATACTTGTATGCGCTCTTTTCGCACATTGGATTGCGGCCGTCAATTAGTTTCTATATTTCTATTTATTTCGATTATAAATAATCTCAAGCACCCATTGACCGAGAACCAGCTTTTCTCGGCCACTTTGAGAAATAGGGGGGCTGAGAACTAAAATATATAGTGAGTTCTGTTCTCGGCTTTTAACGTGGTCTTCGAGTAGTTGTTATTAGTTTCTGTAATTACTTCAAATAGATTTTTATTCATTTTTTCATTTTCAGTGGCTAGATCTAAAAGAAATAGAATCAGAACTCAGAACTAAAGACTCTGTGGCAATTCGATCTAGACCAAAAACGCGGCGAATAATGTACCAAGAGAAGAGACAAAGACGGTCATTTTGTGTCCTTTTTCGTAGACGCATGCGTCGACTTGGTTGTCCCACATCATTCTCGGGCTTAGCTGTCTCCATTAGTCTGTGAGCACTGAGCAAACATAATGAGATAGGTAGTTAGTTACAAAAGGTACCTACCTAACTCGGTATACATTAAAATTATGCTATTTAAGAAAGAGGCATTTGAAATTAAAATTAAAACAATGCTCGAACAGGACAAGCGATGTGTGATATCTATAGATGAGATGGCTTTAAAATCTAATCTTTTTTTTGATACAGGATGTGATGAAATTATTGGCTTCGAAGTTATTGGAGAGGCAAATAAGAGGAATTCCATATGTAGAAATGTTCTCGTTATTATGCCTATAGAGAACTTTATTCTCCCTGGAAACAACCAATTGCTTTTTTTTTCATTGAATCCCAGCTACCAGAAAAAAATATACTTGATATTTTGGATAAGTGCATTTCTAAATTATCCAATATAGGTCTGCATGTTGATGGCATTGTGAGTGACATGGGCTCTAACTTTTATGAATTGTCAAAGTTATTAGGGGTCACTTTAGAAGAATCTGAATTTGAGCTCNGCATCGAGCATAGAGCGAGTGCGCATCTTTGGGATTAAATAAAAGTAAATTATCTATTACAATATGGTGTCGAAACTAATATGGCCAATTTGATATTCAGAATACTGTGTCACGCTCCTCAATTTTGAAAATGCAAATTTTATAAATTGAATTCAAAATCATTGAAAATTATCACTTGTGCTGGTAGGCTGCTCAGATTGATTTGGTGAGGGTGTGAGTAAATTTAACAAATGATTGATCGATAGTTATTTCAAATTAATGAACCCGTGTTAGGAATCACATGTTAAAAGGTAAGACCTCGTTAGTCCTTAGCTCGCACAAGTTTCTTAACTTCTAAGAGTTGTCGTTCGTATGGGGGCGGCAGCTGATTAACGGAAAAACATATTTCAAACAGATTTATCAAATAAACCATAAGTTTACTTGACTAATTCGGATAGTTAGGCGCCAGGTTGCAAAAGACAAAACCGGACGGGAAGGTAATATGGTAAAGTAAATTGTATCTAGCTTAAATATAGGAAAATAATTAACAACTTTATTTCTTTATACTTGACAATATACTGAGAGCCAAAAATATAATTATTTTTCTATAACTACAAATATAACAATTCAGAATATTTACATCTGATATCTTATTCAATTTCTTGGTTGGTTGGTTATTTGTGAATACCTGGGGTGGCTGAGATTTCGTAGATGGTTCTTACGAAGAGCTACGCTACGGTGTACTTCAGTGCTGCAGAGACTTGTAACTACCTGATCTGACTGTAGATGGTTTTATGGCTCATGTTAGGGTGCCTCTTCGACTCTTAGATATGGGACCTCCTTATGGTATCAATTCTTCACCTAGTATACGGTTTTCTCGATATCATGTGAAGCAATGAAATCAATTAGAAAAAGTTGTTACAATAATTGGAGGGGAGGAACAATGATATCCTCTGAACCTGAATAATATATTCTGAATTTTATTCAACAAAAATTCCGATATAAATTCAATTACGGAAAAAGTCAAAGTAAAAATGGAATGACTATTCCAAAAGTAATATTTCCCCAAAAAAAAAAGATGAATTTATTTGAAAGACAAGCAAGGGGATATACACGCCCGAAGAAGCCATTGCATGGCGAAACCCGTGTTGCGTTTTTGTAAAACTGTTTAGTGAAAATCTCACAAAGTGTTTTGTGAATTCGTTAGTTATGGATTTTCATCGAGTATCTGCCAACTTGCCAACATTTTACAAGCTTTCAGTTTCGAATATGATACGTACTATGTACACACAAGAAATAGAATTAGAAGACACAAAATTAAGGTAATATGATATAGCGAAATTTTTAAGTTTTGCGGAACAATATCAGAATGCATAAAAATGACAATAAGGTAGAGATAGTCATAAATACGTCTAAGAAAGATCATACATTGTCATACATAGTCTAAAGATTTATTTTCTTTTTGACAAATTCAAAATTTATATAAGAATAGTCTTGCTTATTATAGATCATGAAAAAAACAAAAAAAATAATAATCCAAAAAAAATACAGAAAATGCAAAATTATAAAGAAAAGTATGTACAAATAACAATTGCACACACAGAACGTTGATACATTAACTACAGCTTATGCATAAAACCAATAACTGTAAGAGTATTCATCATGAAACTCGGCTAGTGAGTAAAAGCATTTTTCTAATAAAATATTCCAAAGATTTTTTTTCAATTTAACTGTTGACTGATTTGTGTTTTATATAACAGGGAAGTTTATTAAATATTTTCAGGCCTAGGTGTGAAGAAGCATTTGTTGTCAGTTTTTATTTACAAATGGGCTCCTAGTAATCATTTTTTTGACTAGTTTTTTTTTAATTTTCATGCAAGTATCCTTGTTATTGAATATGTACAAACAAGATAAGTAGACATGGCAGAGTGAGAACACCTAATTCTTTGAAAATTGGTCTGCATGATACATTTCTTTTCTTTTCAGCAATTATTCTAGTCAGCATATTCTGTGCCAAGAATATATCATTGAACATTTCATCAGTTCAGACTTCCATTGTCTAATATAATATAAATTGATTTGAAATTCCTGAAAAATATTAAAAAAGATTAACCGATATTAAAAGATTAATTAATTAAAACTTCTTACCACACTCAAAAAAGAAGATCGGAAAACAATTTCATAATCAATCGAAGCACAACATACAAAAGAAAGGTAAACCATATTTTAAGATCCACTCAGAATAAGATGTAACATTAGTTACCTTGGTACTGAAAAAATCCAGCCATGAATAGACAACTATTATAAAACTGGACATTGTATGAATATTTGGATAGGGGTAAGTGATGTGATGTGGGAAACCAGAAACAATAAATCATAAATATTTTCTTTGAATGTCCCATCAATATTATCCCTGAGTACAATATTCACCCAAAGCACCGGGACACCTGCACCCCTAGGCATGTTTATGTACAGTCCTATACTATATGAATGTAAGAATCATCAAAATACCGAACGAGTTTTTGATGATACCTTCGTTCCTCATCCTCGCTACATCCTTTCGCTGTTTTATGCTATTTATCATCAATCCCTCAGCACCCAGAAGAATAAAGTAAAAAAGAAGACACAGAAATGGTTAAAAAAACAAAAAACGGATGCAGGGTTGCATAACGCAAGAAGCCGAACGAAACTTCTGTTCCATAGCACAGTTATCACAGACCATATACCATATATGAAGCAGGAGCACCGACATAACCTTAACCGACATAACTTTATAGGTTATGTCGGTGAAAGGGAGTAGTGGTTGAATGCGCCTGATAAGGAACAATGAACAATAGCCATTTAGACATAGAAAGAGAGAGACTATTGGTTAGAAAATTAGCCATCATGGCACTGTTTTGTAATTGGTTATAGATAGGTCGAAAGGTAGGCAATCGTCTTGACGAGGAAGATGTAACATTAGTTGCCTATTGTAAGTACTAGTGTTCATATTAACACCGACCTCACTTTAAGTGATTGAAATATAAACCCAGATTTTACAGCTTGACTTGACAATTTTGACATAAGAAGTATAAGTGCAGCTGGGCAAGTTTGGAGTAGAATACATTGTTGATATTGCTGCTGACTAATTGAAATTTTCATATTTTAAGTAATCTTTGGTAGACCACTGTCTCCAACTCCTGGTAAGTTGTTTTATTGAACATAAACTATTAATAATATAACTTTCCACTAGTATTCCTTGTAAGTTATATATTTTTATTTACAGTTTAACCCTACTTTACTCACTGTGCCACTTGTTGCTATCCATTAATAAATGAACACTTCCTGTATCTTGCCATGCAATTTGAAGAAGATTTATTCCAAATAAGTAATGTATAGACCACCTCAAAACAACAATATAGTGAAGTCAATCAAAAACAAGTTTGAAAACATTGAAAACGATAATTTTCAACAGAAAAATATCAAAGATGGATACAGGAATAACTTGAATTTGGCTGATCCTGCAAATAAAAAAGTCCCTGAAAATTTCCGAAATGGACACCAGATCACGAGCCAGATCCTGCAGAGGCAAACCAGTGATCAAGGAAAATGCAACATCAAGAGAACTCCAGCTTTTCGAGTGGATAAAAATCTGGAGCAAGCCAATGAGTTTCAAAGAAATTGTGTTAACCGAAGTACCTTATTCGAAAGCAAAGTTAAACAATTTAGTGCTGTTAGACAAAACTGTGATAGTAACAACTATTTTGTGAACAATGTGACGTGTGACAAGCAGCCACTATTGAATACTAAAATGTCTGAAAAGAGGAATAATTTTACTAACAGTTCGAAATCAGTGTTAATCAAATCAAAAAGCTCTCTTGACTTCAAGGTCATTCGAAACATGTTCGATCACACTCCAGTCAATAGTTTGTGTGAGAAAATTCCAAAAGATAAAAACAATTATGATTCTGAAGATACTGAAAATATTAATAATTGTGATTTAAATTTACTGTACACTGAGCCCATACCGAAAGCTCTACGTAATAAGACTGTTCCTGCCCAAGCGTTAGTTAATAACACTGGCCATAATTCAACAACACATAAACAAGGTAATGAATTGTCACTCCCTACTCTAGTAACAGAAGGCCTTACCGATACTTTGAAAACAGCTCTCAAACGTCCTTTACCAATTGGTCCTGCACCTAGGAAACCACCTAGAGTGTTCCAAATCCTGAATACCGATATGGTTTCAAATAATCTTGAGAAAAATCCTTCATTTTTACATGAGTCCAAAAAACCTGAGGAGAAAGTGCACACCTCACCCACAACTGCTAATAAAAAAGCTGATCCCAAATACATGCTCACCAAACTGGAAAATGCCTTGAGGAACAATAAGTTGAGGACCAGAAAACAACCCAAAGTTGACAGACACACAACTTCTGGGGAAGATAGCGATGATAGTCTTTTGTTTAATAGTAAATCTAACAGAACTCTACCTCGATTACCAAGTCAAGATACTGAAGATGACAGTATGTCAGCCTTCAATTTCAATTGTTTGAATGGGTTGAGATTTGGTATGACCAATTATGAGAAAATAAAAGAACCCAGTTCAAATTTTTTTGTTGGTAGTCCGCAGAAAGAACCTGTTTATGCTGAACCTTTTCATTATCGAAAGGATTCGCTAGATTCTGCCATTATAAAAAGGGAAGGATCTACTGGAAGCAATGAGAGTGCAAGGAATAGTCTGTATTACATGGTAAGCAATTTACAGTCCTATTAATGAAGTGTATTTATATAAAAAATGATTTCATAGGATATTATGGTGTTGTTGCATCTATAGTTATAATTTGTCTTGAATGATTAATATATTTGCCTAATTAAAAATACCAAAAAATTCAGTAATACTTGTTTCTTTTTCTAATTTTGCATGAATATACCTAACTTCTTTTGCACATTGCATGTTTCATTGTAAATCTTTGTAGGAATGATAATGATTCTGGAAATTTGTAAAAAGATCAATTGTTGTTATTTTACCAGAAAACAGAATAGAATAGAATAGAAATGAATTTATTCATCATTAAAAATTTTACAATTGCAGTGCATTACATAACACTTATCAGACTAGTCAAACGTGAGCACTTGGCTATATATAAAATATAAATAGATACATACATGTACATTACAAAAATAAAAGAAAAGCATCTTATTGACTTATATTAGNAAATGCAACATCAAGAGAACTCCAGCTTTTCGAGTGGATAAAAATCTGGAGCAAGCCAATGAGTTTCAAAGAAATTGTGTTAACCGAAGTACCTTATTCGAAAGCAAAGTTAAACAATTTAGTGCTGTTAGACAAAACTGTGATAGTAACAACTATTTTGTGAACAATGTGACGTGTGACAAGCAGCCACTATTGAATACTAAAATGTCTGAAAAGAGGAATAATTTTACTAACAGTTCTAAATCAGTGTTAATCAAATCAAAAAGCTCTCTTGACTTCAAGGTCATTCGAAACATGTTCGATCACACTCCAGTCAATAGTTTGTGTGAGAAAATTCCAAAAGATAAAAACAATTATGATTCTGAAGATACTGAAAATATTAATAATTGTGATTTAAATTTACTGTACACTGAGCCCATACCGAAAGCTCTACGTAATAAGACTGTTCCTGCCCAAGCGTTAGTTAATAACACTGGCCATAATTCAACAACACATAAACAAGGTAATGAATTGTCACTCCCTACTCTAGTAACAGAAGGCCTTACCGATACTTTGAAAACAGCTCTCAAACGTCCTTTACCAATTGGTCCTGCACCTAGGAAACCACCTAGAGTGTTCCAAATCCTGAATACCGATATGATTTCAAATAATCTTGAGAAAAATCCTTCATTTTTACATGAGTCCAAAAAACCTGAGGAGAAAGTGCACATCTCACCCACAACTGCTAATAAAAAAGCTGATCCCAAATACATGCTCACCAAACTGGAAAATGCCTTGAGGAACAATAAGTTGAGGACCAGAAAACAACCCAAAGTTGACAGACACACAACTTCTGGGGAAGATAGCGATGATAGTCTTTTGTTTAATAGTAAATCTAACAGAACTCTACCTCGATTACCAAGTCAAGATACTGAAGATGACAGTATGTCAGCCTTCAATTTCAATTGTTTGAATGGGTTGAGATTTGGTATGACCAATTATGAGAAAATAAAAGAACCCAGTTCAAATTTTTTTGTTGGTAGTCCGCAGAAAGAACCTGTTTATGCTGAACCTTTTCATTATCGAAAGGATTCGCTAGATTCTGCCATTATAAAAAGGGAAGGATCTACTGGAAGCAATGAGAGTGCAAGGAATAGTCTGTATTACATGGTAAGCAATTTACAGTCCTATTAATGAAGTGTATTTATATAAAAAATGATTTCATAGGATATTATATTATGGTGTTGTTGCATCTATAGTTATAATTTGTCTTGAATGATTAATATATTTTCCTAATTAAAAATACCAAAAAATTCAGTAATACTTGTTTCTTTTTCTAATTTTGCATGAATATACCTAACTTCTTTTGCACATTGCATGTTTCATTGTAAATCTTTGTAGGAATGATAATGATTCTGGAAATTTGTAAAAAGATCAATTGTTGTTATTTTACCAGAAAACAGAATAGAATAGAATAGAAATGAATTTATTCATCATTAAAAATTTTACAATTGCAGTGCATTACATAACACTTATCAGACTAGTCAAACGTGAGCACTTGGCTATATATAAAATATAAATAGATACATACATGTACATTACAAAAATAAAAGAAAAGCATCTTATTGACTTATATTAGGAGATTTAAAATTCTTATAAGAGGACAAAAATCATAGGAAATGTTTTTCTGCTGGAAAATCATAAATACCGTTTTGGTGACATTGACTGTTAACCCGTTATTTTTACACACGACTCTGCACACCTACCATTTTTCAATATGATACGCTTATTAACTGAATTAGTAAAAAAAGAACCGTCCTAGTTTATTAAACTGTCTGAAGGGGTAAAAACGGGGTGGAAATATTTTAAACATCGTAACATGAAAAATCGACTTTGTACACCTACAAAATTGAGATATGTTCTTCCTAATGATCTATTCGATAAGAAAAACTTCACGTTATAGTTTTCCAGGCCGTCTGAGGGGGTGGAAATTGGGTGGAAAGTTGACAAAATTGTATCTTAGAAAACCTACACCTACAAGTTTGAGATAAGTTATCCATGATGATCTATTCGACACAAAAAAATGCACGTCATAGTTTTCCAGGCCGTCTGAGGGGGTGAAAATGGAGTGGAAAGTTGAAAAAATCGTATCTTAGAAAATTGAATGTGTACACCTACAAGTAAATTTGTCAATCATTTTTATATTCTCGATCACAGAAACAAAGCGTTAGACTATTTGGCAACACTGTGCCAGACATCGTAACAAAAACCTATATATAGACGTAAAAGATACGTACTGACAACATCAAAGGTACCGATAGAGAATAAAACTACTTGCGTTTTGTAAGACCTCTCTGCTATTGCACTCTACACCACGGATCTATGTGGACGAGATGGACAAGCATAGCCCATTGACTAATAAAAAAGTTTTTCTTCCTTATTCAGAGGAATCGGACAAATTACGGATATGCAGTTGGTTAGTACTTCGTCCACTAGATGGAGTGACATTTTGTTGTTTCGCTCCAACTTAGGAAGAGGAATGAATTACTCTGAAAGAATTCCAATTTTCAATTATGGAATTGACTTTAGGTCGATGATGGGGCCACTATCTTGCACTGATGAATGGCTAATGAGCCCGAAACCGGTCTGCAAGTGTGCCAGTTCCAAAATTGAAGGTCGACTCTTTCAGTTGTATTGCCAATTCCATATGCAGGAAATTTTCTGTGAAGATTCCTGCACTGACGCCTGTCGTATATAATCCAGGGGAGTAGTTGTTTGCTGATAGGCGTCAGTCCATTCAGCCTACTGTGTAGGTATATCCGAGACTGACTTGAACATTGAAAGTTCATTTCTTTAGATTTGTTCAGTGCCAGTCTTCAAGCATAGTCCACTGACTAATAAGAAAGACATTTTTTGATATTTTCACCCCATGTTCACACGCTCAGACGGCCTGGAAAACTATTACGTGAAGTTTTTTTTGTCGAATAGATCATCACGGATAACATTTTTCAAACTTGTAGGTGTACACATTCAATTTCAGTAGATACGATTTTTTCAACTCTCCACCCCATTTTCACCCCCTCAGACGGCCTGGAAAAATATAACGTGAAGTTTTTCTTGTCGAATATATCAACAGGAATAACATATCTCAATTTTGTAGGTGTACAACCTCGATTTTTCTTGTTACGATTTTTTAAAATATTTCCCCACCCTATTTTCACCCCTTCAGACGGTTCAATAATAAAGAACCGTTCTTTTTTTCCACTAAACCAGTAAATAAGCGTATCATATTGAAAAATGGTAGGTGTGCAGAGTAGGTAAATGAAAAAAATAAGAATGCGATATTTTTTTCTCAGTGTACTTTGTGGATGTGGATAACTTCACACCCGTTGTGTAGGTACACTTTGAGAGTAGTATCGATTCTTATGACATGATTCATCACGTTTTTCAAACAATTTAAAAACTGTTGCTCCACCCCTTTTGAAAATTGCTGATATGTTATTTCATCCAGTTGATGCATTTTGTATTGTTGTTTCACTCAAGGCATATGCATCATTATCAGCGAAATTGTCGTGAATTGATCTGAAACGACATCATGAGATGATTTTTTGTAGTCTGACGATTTTGTATCAAATACTGCAGTCATTAAAAATAATATTAAATGATCCTTCACAAGGTGTAACCATGTTAAGTATTGAATATTACTGGAGTTTTTTCCTAACACCAAACCGTTATTTTAACTCTCGACACTGTTTCGATCACCAAGTGATGATGTTCACGAGGAAGATTAAACTAAATATACTTACAATGTTATCCTTATTTATACCATAGATACTTCTTCTAGGTACCTTCGTCTCAAGTGTCTTAAATTAATTTCACAATATTGCTTCATCTATAAGTCTTAAACCAATTTTACAATGTGTCCTTATGTAAATGTAGAGTAGGGAGGGTGAGTGTAGTCCCACAGCACTTAGGCCACATGTGACCCATTTTACATCCTCCCGAGGAGTTGTCCTTCTAGGTCAGGGGTCTCTAAACTACGGCCCGCCAGTGTCATCAATCCGGCCCGCGACAGCTAATGATTTACTGTCATCAATCTGGCCCGCTACAGCCAATGATTACCTAATTGTTGTTACTATTGCTGTGATGAGTTGAAGAAGAAAACACAGAATGATAATTACTCGGTTTTATTCACTTGCAATGTAAAACTTAACGACAGAAATGATGACAAAGAAAACTTAACTGAAGTATCTAAGTTTAAGCATATTAATAACTAACAAATAATTGAAATGAATCACAGTAAAACAAAAACACTAATGAGATTTATGTAATTGTGATTTTCCACCGACAATACTTTGTAGTTGTGGATCAATTTTACTTGTACCAATTATCAAAAGAG
>NW_019293330.1:0-34595 GCF_000500325.1 Leptinotarsa decemlineata
GTCGAATGAGCATATTGCGTAAGTGATAAAAAAACTACATTTTTTTAATTTACAAACTAAAAAACCTCAGATATATTTTGAACAAAATCCAACTGAAAACAGTGTGAGGTGATGTGTTAAAAATAACGATTTGTTTTTGGGAAAAAACTCCAGTAATATTCATTACTACACCAAAGGTTCCAAACAGTGCATCATAAGTATGAAAACAGTGTATCACGCATTAGTGGAATTGAATGTAGCTTATGGAGTAGTAGCTTGGGGGGCAGCCGGAAAAACTATTATTAATAATTTACTGATAGTACAGAAAACAATTATTAAAATTTTAGTTTCTTCTTTGACCAAGGCGTAATAATGACCACATTCAACGCCAGAACCACAGTGAACAATGACTGCATGAATATTATAACAGTGGTCTGCTAGGTTGAAATGTTCATCTATTTCGAACCTTCCAAAGAGTTTCTTGCTTCCGTTAGAGGTTGAGTCTTAAATTAATTTTTTTGCGTCACTTTTAGAGATTTGGAATAATGCTCATGTATCATATCAGGATGCTTTGTAGTTAGAGTATCAGCAAATTAATTGTGCACCAATATGGCAGAAAATGTGTACTTTGTTTCATTGATTCCCAACTGAGATTATCTGTTTTTGGGGAACGTGTTGCTATACTTTTATTGGAAATGTTATGTCTGATTCAAAAAAAAAACACAAGACGGAAATTTACATTTCACCACGACGAAATAACAGAAATAAGCTCAATATAGGTTCACCGATTCCAATACGCTTAACAGTTAATGCTATCAGTTCCTTTCAATTTTGGATTAATTACAGTTATTATTCCGCTTCAAAATTTCAACTATGTATCATATCAAAGAGGAAGAATTCTACTAGTTAGATCACCCGCAGTGAGTACGAAATCTGAACTATTCCATCATTACACTAGCCGCTAACAAAAGTGATATCTACACTCGCAAAAAACACGGTCCCACAACCGCAGTACTGGGGAGTCAGGACCGTACTCAGGCGTCGAGAGAGTATGAACATTTCGATAGAATATGATGGATGACGAACCCGATAATAATATGTCTAATCGAAATCCTACTACAAGCAACCCTCATACCCTACAAAACCATCCAAACCAACCTACACGTTCATATTCTGCTGTATTAAGCCAACATACTCCAGTTAAATTTCCTACCAAAGATCAAGCTATTGTTTTCAACACTGTCGCTAATATGAAACTTCAAGACTATCTTCTTCAACTGGAACCCACCGTTCACCCAAAAAATATTCTCTTTTCATCGAGAATATCAAACAATAGAATTTGTGTGCATCTCAGTAGTAAGGAAATTGTCAGCCAATTCTTGAAAGACCATGGATCCATCACTATCAATGGAGAAACTATCGCAGCTCGAAAACTAATCTCTCCTTCCGATCGGTTGGTTATATCCAATATAAGTCCTACTATCCCACATGACTTCTTATTTGCGGAACTTCAAAAATTAGGATTGACACTAATATCTCCAGTAACTTTTCTGAGAATTGGTGCAACTAACCCGGAATACAATCATATCCTCAGCTTCAGGCGTCAAGTATACATAACACCAGCAGAAGATATAGATATCCCTGAATCTATTGAAATAACCCATGATGATTTAACGTACCGCATTCTTCTCCCCTGTTTTAAATGTAGACAAACAGGTCACATTCCATCCAAATGCCCAACCAATTCATCTTCCCAAAATCTACCAACCAACTCACGCCCCCAAAATTCACCAATCAATTGTCCCATAACAAGTACACCCATTATTCTCAAAAACAATCCAACGATAATTGCGACACAGGATGTACAGAAAATTCCTTGTGAAAATATTCAACCAACGAACAAACGTCATTTATCAGAAATATTGACACCTACACAGAAAGAAGTACCACAATTTACCAACCCACAAGACATTTCAAAGAACAAAAAACACAAACAAGACAATGTCATCAATATAATAGATCCTGAACAGATGAAATCCATAACAAACTTCATGGACCAACAACAAACACCATCTGCGCTGAGCGCCAAACAATTCATAGATTTGCTAGAAAATTCCCACGGATCAAGAGACGTTCTGAGCCTATCCAATAACTATACAGAAGACACTTCCTCACTCCTCGAATTATTGCTCAAAGTGCACTCTCATACTGAAAATCGAAGTCTCAAAGTTAGATGCACAAAAATGAGAAAAAAACTACAAAGACAAATGGAATTTATGTCACACGAATCTCAAAGTAACTCATCTGATCAACTATATTGATTTATATCCATAACACCTCATTTCCTTTCTTTTGAATCGAATTCAATAACATCCTGCAATGAAATATAAATGGATATCCATTTATTACTATCCGAATATTCTCCAGATATACTGTGTTTACAAGAAACCCACTTTCGTGAAAATAAAACGCACAACTTGAAACATTATAAAGGCTTCTTTCAAAACCGCACCACCAATGAAAGAGCCAGCGGCGGTACCGCTATATACGTAAAACCAAATATGAACGCTAACCAAATACCAATAACAACTAATCTCGAGGCAATAGCAGTAAGTATTTCGGTACCAACAAAAATTAATATATGCAATATATACATACCCCCAAACTCAGATTTGAATGAACAAGAACTGACGGCACTCTTAGATCAGATTCCCACACCACGCTTAATCCTGGGATATCTCAACGAACATAACACCAACTGGGATTCGAACTATACTGATCGCAGAGCGAAAAAAATTGAAAATATTTTAAATGTGGCAGATCTCACCCTACTCAATGATGGATCCAAGACAAGATTCAACTCCGCCTAGACATAACTGCATGTAACCCTAACCTCCTTACATCACTAGAATGGAGAGCATTAGAGGAACTATATGGCAGCGATCACCATCTCATAATCATTAACAACACTTCAAAAGAACACAAAGATGAAAACAAACCAATTCAGAAATATCAAATCGACTATGCTGACTGGTATGGCTAAGGAAAAGTAATAGAAAACAATATATCCAGAGTTGAAATAACAGACAACATAGACACAATAACCACCAATTTCAATAAAATCATCATAGAGGCAGCAACTGGATCAATAGGAAAGACCAAATTTATAAAAAAAGCACAAAGCTGTGCCATGGTGGAACGAAGACTGTTCCACAGCCATAAAAGCCTGTAATGCTGCGTTGAAAACATATAAGAGAACGAGAAATGACGAAAACAAGATAAATTTTAAGAGACACCGAGCGCAAGTAAGATTAATCACGAGACGCAGTAAAAGAGACTCATGGAGAAAATATGTTCAGAGTATCAGTAGCAACACCTCTCTTTCATCAGTATGGAAAATAGTCAAAAATATATCTGGAATCGAAACACATTCTGGAATAAATGCAATACAGATAAACGACACTATCATCACCCGAACAGAAGATATAGCAGAAGAACTGGCCGAATACTACAAGCATAACTCTACTAACGCAAATTACGAAGAAAGCTTTCTTACACACAAAACTTCCCAAGAATCCACACCTATCGTGATAGAGAACAACCAAGATCCGATCAACACACCAATTACGGAATCAGAATTCTCAGAAGCACTCACATCACTCAAGAACACTGCTCCAGGCCCTGATGATATCACAACATCATTTTTAAAGAACTTGCCGTAAGTGGCAAAAATTCTCCTGTTACAAATTTTCAACATAATTTGGATAGAACAAAAATTCCCGCAAATTTAGAGGCACGCAGTCGTTATCCCCATCCTGAAACCAAATAAGTCAGCTATTCATCTAAAATCCTACAGGCCGATCTCACTGACATGCTCAATGTGCAAATTGCTAGACAAAATTATTAATAAAAGACTTATTTGGACACTTGAAAACAAAAAACAAATTATACCAGAACAGTCTGGTTTCAGACCCCATAGATCGACACATGACAACATAATAGATTTGGAAAGTCAAATACATGAAGCGTTTGCCAACAAACAGAAATGTATGGCAATTTATTTTGATATCAATAAAGCCTTTGAAACAGCATGGCGTCATCAAATCCTAGTCCGACTTCAAGAATGGGGATATCAGGGAAATATATTAGCCTTCATCAAACAGTTTTTAAGCCACAGGACGTTTCAAGTCCGTCTCGCCGGAACACTATCACAATACAAAACTCAGGAAAACCTGCAGAACACATTTAAGATGTCCCCTAACTTGAAAGAAATGTTAGACTATAGTAATAGTAACAAAATCATTCCATTTTTACATACTTTAGATTTAATTAAAAAGTTATAAATGTTATTTATCAACTCCACCGCTAATGACCCAAAGGGTTGATGCGGTTTATTGAAATAAAAAAAAATTGAGAGGTCTCTCATATACAAATGGAATTTTTTTGACCATTTTCCAATTGAGATCAAAGGCATAACATGTACCACTAAATTTATAAAGTCTGTAAAAAAGCTTCTGATTTCAAACTTACTTTTATTTTCTATGCATTCACTTTTATATTTTCATTCATTATAGTTTCTATATTCTTATACTTACATTTATGTCTTGCATGAAATCACCAAATGTTCAAACTTTACTTTTAATTTGTACGTCTGCATACTTCGAAGATCCTTCAAGTAATGAATGTTCCATCGGTGTGAGCCCACCAAGTTAGTAGTGGTGTTACGTCACAGCAGCAACCGTTCAACGGTAAGAGAGCGAGATGTTCACTCCACGACATGTGGCTGAGTAATGAGTAATCATCGATGTACCCTCACCTCTCTCGATGCGTGAAGCCTGTGACGTAACGCATCGCTCTAGCCTCGCTATCGATGGTGACACGCAGGCGGCCGAGGACTGTGTTAACGTCTGCCCTCTACGAGATCGCAACGACCACTGCCTGTTCCTATCGACATCTGTTATCGCATCCAGCTGGGAGGTGGGGTTGGCTCATGTAGCTGATAGGAGGGGTTGGGCTATGACGTCTTGACGTATCCGATCAGACTGTATTCAAGAAGCGGACAAGTGTTGGTTATGTCAGTTTACATCAAGTGAGTTAGTGATAACGTATCATAATTAATGTATTCCCGTGTCTGTGGTAAATCTTTCACTCGTAGTGATAATCTTCGTCGGCATCAACTCCAGAGTTGCCAAGGAGGGCCTTCAGTGAAACGGATGAGAGTGGACAATGCAACACCTATGTATACTTGCAATTGGTCAGTCGGTAGCCAGGCGGTTCGACGTGGGTGCTTTTTCACTCACTCGAAATGACTGCCGTGTTGGTCGGTGGTTCAAGCCCTTGTCTGAAAGATCGATCTTCACTTGCTACCGACAACCCGTGTTAGGAATCACACGTTAAAAGGTAAGACCTCGTTAATCCTTGGCTCGCACAAGTTTAGACTTCTGAGGGTTGTCGTTCGTAGGGGTGCGACAGCTGGTTAACGGAAAAACAGATTTTAAACAGATTTTTTAAACAGAATTGTAGTAATGTGACAATTCCTATGACGAAAGTGAACTCTCACCGAAGAACCATGAGTCATAAAAATGATGCATGTATTCAATTGTCTGAAGGTGTTCAAATTATAACGAATGCATTCAATTGCCGCATTGCTACATACAGGGTGGAGAGTTCGATTGTAACCAGTGACTACATGTCATTTTTCAATGATATTAGGCAGAAGGTCATTGAATTACTGGAATCGGCCATCAGGATCCATAAAAGCATCAAGGTGAATATGGAAGTTTTTGGGAATTATATTCTTTAGACTCAAGATTCGAGGGACACGAAGTCATTTAATTCCCAAAATAAAATAGTGGACCAATCTTCAGATTAATATGTGAAGCTGCCCGAATGCATTGAATGGAGGAAAGCTGTCGTGAATGTTCGTAACGAAGATCAATACTGTTTTGATTGGGAAGATGATTTCAAAAAGATATATGAAAATCATCTCAGATACCCTATACTAATGGATGCACAAACCCTCGAAGAAGAGAAACAATTTGCTGCAGTCAGAACTTGTGGTATATATAATAAACCATTTATTGATGCTGAAGTCAAAGTTAGAGATCATTGTCATGTCGCAGGAAAGAAAAAATCACATGCCGCTAATTCAAAATAAAATTTGAATTTCAAAATCCACAACTTCGTACCTTTTATTTTCCACAATTAAAGTGGATATGATTGCCATTTATTCATAAAAGAATTGTATAGGAATAGAGAGAAAGTTGATGTCATCTCACAAATAAAAGAGAAATATATATCTTTCACTAAGCATCTCTTTACACACACCTATACCAATAAAGATGGTGAAGTTAAAAAAAAATATCTCAAAATGTGATTTATCGATAGTTATAAATTTATGACTAATTCGTTGGAGAAGTTGGGTGCTAACTTGACCTTTGATCAATGTTTGGAGATAAACATTTTCCACAAATTGAGAAATTCAATTTGATGAGTCAGAAAGGTGTATTTCCATATAGTTTTGTTGATGACATTGACAAATTGAATTATCCATCACTTCTGACAAAAAATCAGTTTTATGACAAACTCAGTTGTGAACATATATCAGACAATGATTATGATAGGGATAGAAATGTATGGAATTTATTCGAGTGACAGCATTTGGATGAATACTCTGATTTGTATTTGAAGTCGGATGTATTGCTATTATGTGATATTTTTGAAAACTTTTGCACCACAAGTTCAGAGATTTATAACTTAGATCCAGCACATTATTACACTGCAGCTGGATTATCTTGGGATGCTATGTTGAAGTATACGAATATTGAATTGGAATTACTAAGTGACATTGATATGATTCACTTTCTTCAAAAAGGTATACGAGGTGGAATTAGTCAGTGTAGTGAGAGGAAACATATAGCAAATAATAAATTTTTACCAAATTGTAATCCTGATGAACCCTACACATTCATTACATATTTAGATGCAACAAATCTATACGGTCATAGCATGTCACAACATCTACCAACAAGTTAATTTACATGGTTGACACCTATGAAATTTTTACCTTGATGTGATGAATGTGAGTGCTGATAGTCCGTATGGGTATGTGTTTGAAGTGAACATTCATTATCCACAAGAGTTGCATGATAAACATTCTGATCTTCCATTTTTAGTTGAAAAATTAATACCACCTCGTACACAATCGAAAATTCCCAAATTAATTCCAAATTTGAATGATAAAAGAAAATATATTGTTCATTATAGAAATCTACAGCAAGCCATCAAAAATATTGTAATGAATACACATAGAGTATTGAAATGCAATCACGTTGGATGAAATTTTCACAGATAATTTCGTTGCATTCAATTAGGTAAAGTTAAAGTCCATTACGATAAACCATTATATTTGGGATTTTCTATATTAGAATTATCTAAAACAGTCATGTATGACTTTTTCTATGGATGCATCAAACAACACTTTCGTGAAAATGTCTCTTTATTGTACACAGATACCGACTCACTCATTCTGAAAGTAAATACAGAAAATTTTTATGAATTCATGAAAACTAACATAAGTAGGTTTGATACATCCAATTACAGTATACTTAACCAATTCAATATTCCAGTAACAAGTTCAATCTTGGTTAACTTCAAAGACGAATTTCCGAATGATCCAATCATGAGCTTTTATGGTACAGGTGCAAAAGTGTATTATGTGGAATCTGTTGCTGGTGAATTCAAGATAGCCAAAGGGATGAAACGATCGGTTATAAAGGATGAATTGACATGTGAAGATCACCAAAAAATCGTGGAACATAGTGGTATGATATTCAGAAAGATGAATTCATTCAGAAGCGTGTTGCATGATATGTATACTGAATTGAAGAATGAAGTTGCATTATCATACCACGACGATAAACGATTTATCATTTCGAATACTACCCAGACTCTTCCTTGGGGTCATAATGATATTGAATTTTATCAAAACGATTCGAATGATAACATTCGGTGGATAACTAATATTATTCAACAATCACAAAGTCAGGAGAGTCCACTGGATCAACTAATCAATTTATTATCTGCCGAGATCAATAATTGAAATTCCATTCAATGTCTTCAAAACCGAAAAATCCAATATTGATGTTCTTGTATGTATTAATAAATAAATAATAATGTGATATTAATATGTGTTGTGTATGTATATGTATTAGTTTCATGAATATAAAAATGATAAAAAAATTTATTTGTATTATTTCTATTTTCCTAACCAATCACTGCAAAGTATATACCAAAATGTAAATGAAAGAAATATCAGTTTGAAAAGAATCATCGTAGAGTGCACAATGTCTAAAACAGAACAGTTTGGTAGAAAAAGAAAATGGGGTTGTAATGTCATTCGAGGTCCTCCCGGGAATGGATTTAAATTAACAGAAAATCGTCATTATGACATGCAAAGGAAAATTTCGAAAAATACAAGCAAACCAATTGACAAGAGTGATTGTGTAACTGTATCATATTTCGAGGGGGAAATTAATGGAACGAAGGATGTCATACTTCTAGCCCTACAAGCTGCAATACAATCCACAATTGGTAAATTTGCTCGCGATGCACGTCAAGCATTCGACGATGAAATTGCAGAGGCTCGGATAACTTTGGTTCGTAAATATGATAATCTTAAAAGTGATGTAGAAATGAGAATGTCTGACATAACAACGTCTACAATGAGAAAGTATGACGCTTTGGAACAGAGAGTTGTAGTTTTGGAGAAAAAACATAAACTCAAGTCATCAGATGGACTGGGGTATCCAGGACTTGACATTAATCCAAATGTTAGAATAATAGAACCAAAACCAACAGATGATGTATTAATTGAACGAACATGCTGAATTTACTCCGCGCGCGCTTTCCCGCGTTAGGTTAGGTTAGGTTAGATAAGGTTACGTTAGGTTAGGTTACGTTAGGTTAGGTTTATACATACGTTAGGTTAGGTTAGGTTCATGAGGTGGACTGGGGTATCCCTGATAGGTTAGGTAAGGCTAGGTTCATTAGGTGGACTGGAATATCCAGGAGTGGACATTAATCCAAATGTTAAGATAATAGAACCAAAACCAACAGATGACGTATTAATTGAATGAACTTGGTGAATGTTGACGCATATTCTGCGAAGCGTGCGGATGCGTGGAATATGCGTGAAGCGGGGCGTTTCATGAGCGGAGATTCCGCGCGCGAAGAATCTCTTGTAAATAATCTCTTGAGAAGAAAATAAGAAAGAGACATGTTTCATAATGAAATCAACAAATTTATTTCATATAATTCATATTGTATTTCATCCTTTCAATTATCTCTTTCATTGAATATTGCTTATGGCATTTTGCAATTCATCCTCACTTAATTCCCACTCCTCTCCACTCCTCTCCCACTTCCTTTCAAAAAGTATAAAGTAGAAATTATCTGTTGGAATATTCAGTTGATCAGCCACCATGAAGATGGAACCATATTCTATTACTGAGCCATATAGTGTCCCGGAGCCTCAGACACTTCACTATAGTTCCATCCAGCAGCGTTTCGTTCACTCCACGACGGCACCTCATAGGATGGAGTATGATGATGACATACTATCTGATTATCGACTGCAGGTGCAATATGTTACCGGCAGTGACGAAGCGGACCTTTCTGATGGCGAATATCCGGATCCTAACGATTGGTGGGATCCCGATTGTCATGATCTACTGCCCGGAGATACTGATGACGATGACGAGGAAGTCGAGGATAGACCTCCCATCCTGATTGATGAAGTACTCAATTCATATGATGATATGTAATCGTTTCTCCGTTTCTTCCACCCTTTCCTTTCCTTTTCTTTCCTTTCCTTTCCTTTCCTTTCCTTCCACTGAGTACACACTTTTTGGTTGATGTACACGAGGCACTGCAAGACTGGGGCAGTGTCTTCCTCCCTCTCCCTTATTAGTTTTTTTTCATAATAATCACTCAGAGTTTCTCATAATAATCACTCAGAGTTTCATGAAGATCGTCATTCTTGGTGATTTCGAATTTCAAACACTGAATTGTTCTACATTTACACTTCACCCCCTCCATTTTATTTTTCCAATATAAATATAGCATCAATCCCAGTTCTACATCATTCTTCCACAATGTCGAGTGCTGATTCCACCACCGAACCGATGAGTGTACCAGAGTATTCTATGTCGAGTACATGACCCATCCAGTTACATGAAATAGATTCAACGTCCGATCATTTCAGTACAACCTTCGCTCAATTTCTGCAACGCATCTATGATCTTCCTGATGATATCCCAGAACGTATAAAAGAAGGTATGCAAGAGGAAGTAGATGCAGAGTTAGAGATGGGTGTTGACGACTTAGATGATTATGCGGACGATGTCATTAGTATATCATCTGATTCAGATGATTATGAGGACGACATCATTAGTATATCATCAGATACAGAGGATTCAGATCATTGTTTCTGATGATGAGGAGCGTTAGTCCATATCATTGCATGGATTAATAAAAAATAACAGCCCTTTTCAGGGCTACAATTGAAGACTGAAACATAAACAGCTCTTTTCAGAGCTATCATTATACTTTCGAACAGATACAGGTTCATACCATTGTTAACATAAGGTATCGTTTTAGTCCTGAACATTATAACCCTCTTCAGGACTACAATTGAAGACAAAAACAGCTCTTTTGAGAACTATCATTATACTTTCAAATGGGTATAGATTCATACCATTGTTAACATTAGATTAACATTATAGTCTCAAAAAAAATGTATGTGAAAGTACCATCATCCCACTCTGCAGTACTCATCATTATATGCATATATATATTCAATGATTGACAAATTGTCAACTTCAACTTTCAGTTGAAGTAGTACTCATTATATGCACAGATATTCAATGACTAGCAAATTCCCAACTTCGACTTTTTTTAGTTAAAGTAGTCATTTGTCACATAATCTGTGAATACTACTACTACTGTTTATGTGAATAATGTAGCCCTGAAAAGAGCTGTTGTTTTTTTTAACCAATAGGTCCACGGTTATTCTGTCACAGGTTTGACATTGTTACATATTATGCATACTGACATTCTTGTGAAATTTGTGAGCGGTTTTTCACATGCCTCACACCAATATTGACCCAGCTGCATCATAGAGAACGTATCATGGATGTTTACATGTTGATACCAGCCGCCGTTATTGTTCCGTATCGAGTAAAATCGAAAACAACACCAACATAACTTTTTAATGTTGTCATCAATCGTTCGGATCTGCACATGCGCGTCCATCACGCAATATAAATTCATGGTATCTTCTAATGTATCGGTGATGTTGAGCAATCGGAGACCGATTCTCAAAGCACCATCACCTTCAGATGAATCAGCTACAACCCCTTCATCATCGCCTTCACCATCCACGATCCGCTCATCGACCATGTCATCATCTTCATCGCTCTCGTTAGCCTCGTTTTCATCTTCGTCGTTTTCATTAGCCTCATTTTCAACTTCGTTGTCTCCAAGGTCAATCTCCTCTTCATCGACTCCAACGCCTTCTTCAACTATCACTTCCTCTAGCGGAATGTTGGCATCCTCATCATCTGACTCGCCTATCCAATTATTTGCATCAATAGCAGATATTCTGTTTAATGCAGCAACTACTTTTTGAGTATTCATCTTGACGTTTTCTCACAGTTACAGAGTGAATGAATGAACTTCAGGATCGCAAGTCGACTTATATATTTGTATAGGTAGTGGTGGTGGTACGACTCCCACTTATCACTTGATTCGTTTTGAGTGGGAGAGAAGGATATAGCATCTCAAAACATAACATGGTATGATGAAGTCATGTTTGTGAGAAGGAGAAGTTCTCCCACTATACTTTCACATGATGTTAATTTGTATAAATAGAGAATGTTGGTATAGGAGAGAGCAGTCAGAGTTTCTATAAGTCATCGCTTAATATTTCTGATCGAATTAGTAGAATGCCGTTTCCAAAAGAGTGGAATGAAAAACCAAAAGTGTGCGTCTACCCAATGATGATTGCGGGGGCTTTTGTGTGCTACTTTTGCCAAATAAGTAGACCTAAAGAAACAATTAATCCATGCACTGGTATGTGCAGTGATTGTGTCTCGCATATTCAACTATCGCCTTCATCTCATACACCGAAGCGAACAAAAATAGAATATCGTCAACAACAGTCACAGCCTGAAGTGTTCCGAGTCTATAATATTCAATAATATAGGTATTCGTAGAAATATTTGTGGTACCTGCGCTGCCCTTCCAAACGTTGTTTGCGTTGTGATAGATATTCTATGAATTGTTGGAATCATGTATGCACTACATGTAGAAGGTCTTGGGATTTATTTATGAGAAGGTTGGTCAACTTTACCCCAATAGAAGAATTCATTTCTATCAATATTGAGGAGGAGAATCAAAGAACGTTCCACATCAACAGAGACACATTAACACTTTTGATTTTCATTGTCATTATTGTGTTCTGTTGTTGATAAATATAAATATTTTTTTTGAATTCATTTGTATTATTTTCTCTCATTTTAAAAATGCATGCAACACAAAGTGTTCCTCTTGAATGACAAAGATCGTCACATGCGTGAACAGTTTAGTGAAAGAGCGCATGCGCCAGTTGCTGAAAGAGCGCATGCGCTAGTTTATTTTCTTCTATAAAAGGTGAAGTATCAGTAACATCATCACCTTTCCTATTCACATTCTATTGCTATCACATATCATTCCTCAGACCTGAATAATCATTATCATGAGCTCTATGCCGCTGTTGATTGCTGAAGATGGTTCACCACTTGTTGATATCAATTACACTGATTTTGAAAATATTCCAACATTACATTTATCGAGTCAAGATTCGATAAATGATCTTGATATTAACGACTTCGTTTACTTTGCAGATGTGCCGGAACCAATTGAGCAAATTGTTGTTGAAAATCTAATCGTTTCGCAATTATCACCACTCAAACACCCTTTATCTACCCTTTCTCTTGGTGTTGATAAGAAATCCAGAACAATCGAGAGGAAGGTTACTAATGCATCTTCATCGATTTTCACTGACTTCAAAGAAAAGAAACAATCAAAAAGTGTTGAGCGAGAGAAAAAACCCACAACGAAAAGTGACAGATCGAAGAGGAAGCCAAAAGGTGTACCTAAAGAAATGAAGGGTGATTTGAAAGCTGAATCGCTATCTTCTTTCAATCCACTACATCGGTTCAGATAAATGAAAATGAAAGCAAAATGACGACTTGTAAAGGCACAGATGGCTATTGCTGAACTTGAAAAGAGTGAGCGAGCTATTAATGTTAATAAGGAAACTCTTCAAGCATTAGATGCCAAGATTGCATTAGCAAAGGTTGAATTGGCTAAAATGTGTAAAGATGCAGATGAACTCCGTTCAAAAATTGTGAAAGATAATCAATTCAAACAACGTTCGAGAATGCGAGCTCAGGCAGAGCTTGAGGAGTCGACTCAACTTTATGAGACGGCATTATCAGTGAGAGATAATTGGCGAAAAGAGTTGGAGAGTGCATTTCAAAGTGACGGCGATTAGTTTTGGGAATGGTTATGTGTTTTCAATATCGTGAGTTCAAAAATATAAGCGAGAATGGAGTATACAATTAATTTGGTTTGGTATACACAGAACGTTGCAAATGGTTGGGGCAACGTTTACCGCTGCAATATTCTTCAATTGACATACATATAATTGAAATGAAAACAATAATGAACTTCAACATTACTTCATTCATAAATATAATAGTAGATACATTTAAACCATATTCGATTCATCAATCCAAGAATTATGGTCGCTAGGAACGCCTAACCACTTCACATATACTTTATTTTTTCTTCTCTTCAACATCTTTTCAATCAGATATACGTCAGGATTTTCGGTTCGTAATAACTCTTCTTCGTAAAAACATCCTCTAATAGGTTGTTCTTTCATATCTTCAAGATAATAGGTCGTTGGGGTGGTTTTATTAATTTTAACAATCTTGAAGAGCTCCGTGGTAAAGTTCGCAGTGTAAAACTTTTCAAAAATATTTTTGTACTTGCTTATACGTACAATATCATTCAATTGTAATTTGGGTTTACTTTGTTTTCCTTCAATCCCTTTGATACCTTTGAATTTCAATTTTGTTGTTGAATCAACATTGATGGGTGTCATACCTATTGTACGATGAACTTTATTATTATATCTACTAGTTATAGTTGGAAGTATATCAATCCAGTAAGCCCAGCTGACTTTGAAGCTACCAATAGTCGTTGCTCGAGAGAGCAACTAACTCTTTCGGTGAATTCGAGTACACATGATTCACAGGTTTAGAATTATATGTTTTCTCCATTTTCACTCGTTTGAGTGCTCCACCAATTTTACTTCTACTTCTCATTGGATATTGTGGTGAGTCTAATAGAGGTTTGATAACTTCACGAAATTTTTTAGAATTTGTATTTTTAAAACCATTCTTCAGATGATATTGTTTATATGGAGCATTCGTTATTTTCAATATTTTGGAATATACTTGACGAGTTTCTTCATTATCAACATCTTGCGGATCCTTCGAAAATATCATATCATACACGTCTGAACTACCTGCGCATTCATATTTTTTCACTTTATTAGCATCCCAAAATGAAATGTTTTCATCTTTGAAATGTACCACTAGACTTCCCATTTTCAGCTTTTGTGTAATAGGATCCATACGTACACCAAATGTTCCATCATATGCTGAATTTCTAGATTTTACATTATTCAAATGTTTCGCCAACACATCTTCACGACTTTTATTCATATTAGGTGAGGAGTTAGGATCCGAGGAATCGATGTGGGACGATGGTGATATTTCGAATAGAGTTGTTCTTATATCGTCTTGGAGTGTGCTCGTGTCACTATTCACAGATGATTCACTACCAAAAGATTGTTTTTCTCCAATTGGAGTACTCATGGGATAATTTGAAGTAGATTGAACATTTCCATGATTTGACGATGACTCATACAATTTTTCGAGTGCCGTACGATTTTCAATATTATCATTCTTGATAGAGTTGAATTTCTGCCTGACAGCTTCTGTTGTCTCTACTACTCGACGTTTCAAATTCATTTCATTGTTTTTATTTTCAGAATCATTTTTTGTATTCTTAATGCCCTTTTAAAATTATAGCTCAATTCGCTAATGAAGTGACCTCTACAATATTCAGTGATCGAATAAGTTTCAATAACAAGATCATGGATATATAAAACTATCGAATCCTTTGCGATATCTACCTTCATCTATTTTTCTGTCCATCGGGTGATACATGATCTGAATAAATGTGGTGTGAATTCGTTTCATCTTGTTTGAACATTATGATGAAATTGGTATTGTCACGCACTAATTGTTTGGGTGCCCGTGAATATGTCTGTGCGAGATAAAAACAATCAACATCCTTATGACGTCCCATACAGAAATATGATCTCATAATATCCTGCTTTTCACATATCACATCATCGAAAATGAAAACAGAATTAGGCTTAGCGTCGTAGGGTTCCACTATTTCTGCATTATTTCTGAATGTATAAAAATCTAATCCTTTTATAGGTTCCAAAACATTTCGCAGGTACTGATATTTAGGTTGATTGAGTGATTTCGAATATAGATACACATTTCTAAATTTCAGTCCTTGTGGATGTGTTAATAGCGATATCATTGTATTCGTTTTTCCACAATGTGAAGGTCCTATGATGAGTCCTCGAACTGATGATGGAAGTAGTGGACCATGTCTGAATACCCTTTGTCCATTCAATCCACAACCAAATGTCTCATCTAGATTATCTACAGCAAACTTTTCTTTCTGTTTTACAATGCGCATCGTGCCGTGGTTGGAGATTATATAAATGTTATTATCTTATTCATTTCAATGAACCATCAAACGATACAGACGTATTGAAAGTGATCATAAAATTAAAAAAGGTTGTGGTTTTGTTATTGATTTGATAAACAAACTTCTTTTCGAATTACATATACCCGAAGGTTATCAATAATGTGGACCGGGTACAAAACTGAAACAACGTTTAGTTCGCAACGATCCCGGAATTAATGAATTACATATTGAATGCAAAAAACACGATATTCAATATTCCAAGCATCCATCCGATCTTGCAGCAAGACATTTAGCCGACAAAGAACTTGAATACAGCGCTTGGGATAGGGTTGAATCAAAGGACGCCAGTATTGGGGAAAGAGCAGCTGCATTACTTGTCACCAACATTTTGAAAGCGAAAAGACATATGGGCATGGGTTGTAGCACCAATAAGAAAAAAAGTAAGAGGAAACAAACGAAGAAAAATACAATTAGAGAAGTTGCATTCGGTGCTGGGATAGTTAATAAAGTGCGAAATGTATTGAAGAAAGCTGGTGGGGATCAATTTGTGACAAATAATAGCAAAAAAGCCAACACTGTGGCATTGCAGGCGGTACGTAAATACCTCAAAGCTGCCGGTGGAAAGAAGAAAATCCGCACACCACGCATAATTCCTGTGCCCAAGATCGGTGGACTTTTGCCATTGATACCAATTTTTGCTGGACTATCCGAACTAGGGAGTTTAGCGGGAGCCGCTGCTGGTATCACCAAGGCCGTGAATTCAGCAAAAGCCAGCAGAGCGGCTTTAATAGAAGCCAATCGCCACAATTAAACCATGGAGGCTGTAGCATTGGACAAACGTGGAGGTGGTATATACCTCAAACCGTACCGTAAAAGTTTAGGGCTAGATTTATAACCATACAAAGCCACAAATAAAACAAAAAACTAATCGAACCCCTACCTCTGAGGCCTCTAACAGATCTCGATCTCAGTTATTATGCACAAAAAATTAAAATTCCACATTTTTGTGGTGTTTTTATGCGTGACAGATTACCCTCTTCAGGTCCAAGACAAAACGAGACGACTATTGTTAATTTAGATGGAATAAGTGGACCAGAAACACATTCGGTGGCATATAAAAAATGTGGGAAAGAAGTTGCATATTTCGATAGTTTTGGAGATCTACCCTCACCGTTGGCATTGACTCGATTCTTTCGAAAATGTTCGAATGTAAAAATCAAATATAACTATGATCGACAACAGAAATTTAATACAGTTCTCTGTGGTCACTTGTGCTTGCAGTTTCTCTCTAAATAATTTTCCAAATAAAAATGGATTCAACACCAAAACTGGATCGGGAGGCTATCAAGGGAATGGGGTTTTCACTTAGAATGTTTTCAAAATATGGTACCTTGAAAAAAATGGATAAAGTGATGCTTGCAAATATGCCTAAGGAAGTGATACTTGCATGTGTTGCACATGAGATTGCATATGTTTGGGAAAAGTTGCCTAAGCATCTGCAAGATGACATCGATATAATGAAACATAGATATTGTTATGAGCACCACCACCACGATCAAAATTCAGATTCGGATGTTAATGACGGTCCTATACCTCGGAAATCTATGTGTTGTATTTGTAATATAGAGGATGTGAATATTGGTATCAATAAAAATGATACTTATTACAATACAACACCTTCCAAAAAGTGTAAATTGTCTCAAATGTGCTGTTGCTGTGTACAATAATAAATTGAAATGTGTTTCAAAATATTCATCAGTCATGTCACGAAAGTTCGAGCTACAAGCTGTCGGGACAAGTGTCTTGAGTGCGGATTTTTTTCCACCAATTGAATTGGATAGGAACAGTCGTTATGGATTAGGACTTTTGGGATTCTATGGATGCAATACAATCAATAATATAACTGAAGCTAATAACTTAGTTAGTTTTAGAATCAGTAATGACAACTCATCGATACCCCAAAAGTTGACAATTGAAATTCCATGTGGTGCTTACGAAATAGAAGAGATCAATGCCGTCATACAGAAACATATCATGTTCAGATTGTTTCATGATAAAAAACCAAATGATGTCGTTGCAGATGATATTTTCTATCTACACGCCAATAATAATACATTCAAATGTGAAATGCGATCCAAATATGAAATTGATCTGACACATCCAAATTCAATAGCAGAAATGATGGGGTTCGCTCATGGAAATATTTCCACCAAATCAGATACATGAATCATCATTACCAATAAACATTACAACTGTGAGACTTATCCGCTTAGATTGCAATATAATATCTGGTTCATATATAAATGGTGAAGAATCCCACATTCTTTTCTCATTCGATATTGATGTTGAACCTGGCTACAATCTTACTAAAGAACCACACAGTATTATATATATGCCTGTCAGTCCAGAAGGTCGTCAATTGATTCACAACATTACAGTGCGTATTTTGGATGAAAAAAATAACCTTATCGATTTTGGAAGTGAAGAAGAGATTTTCATTATTTTGGAATTGAAGAAAATCGAATAACTGTTGTTATGGGTTTCATTTATAATAGACAAAATCGCATTGAACAATCCCAAACGAGTTGCACTATCAAAAAGAAAGGTGTGCATAAAAAGAAGCTCATTCCACAAGTGTATGCTAAACAGTTAGCACATAACGCTCTGTCTGTGAGTGATCTTAAATTTTTGAAATCGATTGGATTGAAAGTGAGAAAATAACAATGGTGCTCGAAACAAACAATGAAAAGTTGAATATATTCAATGAACCAGTGCTCGATCATTCTCTCATAAGTTTACATGAGCACACATATAAGCCCTATGGATCACCGCTATTCAGGAATTCAGATGAAATTAGAATTGCAATCAATAATCAAGATGTTATACTAGATATTGCCGAGAGTTTAATTTACATAGATGGTAAATTCACCCTCAACGACGTAGCGAAAACATGTTATCTCTCGAATAATGCAATTGCATTTCTCTTTGATGAAATTTGTTACGAAATGGGTGGTGAACAAGTGGATGTTGTTAGAAAACCCGGGATAACATATACAATGAAAACCATGATATCATTTGGACAATCACATGCTAACACATTATTGACATCTGGCTGGGCACTTTCACAATTAAAACAAGATATCTTGGATACAAACAGTCATGTATTCAGTGGAAAACTACCACTGAAATATTTAATGGGTTTTGCTGAAGATCACAACAAGAGTATCTTGAATGCTAAACAGGAGTTGATTTTGATTATCGCTCGATCATTCAAAAACTCATATATAGGTGAGGTTGATGCTGATTTAGAAATGAATGAAATCGAATTTAAATAAGACATATTGTACCAGATGATAAACACAAGCTCAAACTTCTGAGTAGAATAGACAAAAGCGGTCTGAATGCCAAAATCAAGTTGGCTTATCGTATGTGGGACCTCTATGAACTACCATCATAATGTGAGACTTCTTCAGACATATGGGCCATCAAAACACCTAACACTCTGGAAACTCCTCGTTTTGTTATCATCGCATTCCAAAGTACTACCACATCTGAAGATAGAACACAGAATATTACAAAATTCACAACTGTCGATATCAATAGTATTTGAGTATACTTGAATTCTGAAGTTTATCCATATGAGCGTTAAAATTTGAATTTCGATAAAAACTTGATGCTCCTGCTTATTATGCTTCTGAGAGTTTCCAGCGAAGTTATTATGATAAAGATATGAGCGAACCTCTAATGGTAATTGGACAATTCAGAGAGAATCCACTATTCATCATCGGTTGTTCCCATCAACCGAATGCAACAAAATCATCAACTATTGATATGAAGATTGAGTTTGAGACAAGGAAGACCAAGTTTCCAGACAACACTAAAGTATATGCATTAATTTTGCATGATACAGTTTCAACATACAATGCATTGGATGGTTCAGTTCCCAGTAGATATTGACACTCTTCAAAGTACTGATACTGTTTCATTATTCCACTCTATCATGTACTGTTTTATGATCTTTTTTTTTCATTTGTAACTGACTTGATATCATGTATTGTAATTTTTTCCTAATACATATATATCATATTCATTGTTTTGTAAAAAAATCGCAGTTTTTTTTCGGAAAATAGACAAATTTTCACTAGATCTGGAGATGGTTTAATGAGACCCCCTCGATTTTTGCGATTTAGCAGCATGAAGTGCTCACCGTCTAAACTTGAGTTTTGCAAATGCTCTACCTCTGTTATACATTCAGGACATTTGATAACAACCTTAATTTTTTTCGCTACAAAACCAGATATATATGTCTCAACATTTTCACTTAACATAGTAAGAGTAGGCAAATTTTCAAAGACATATTCAATGCTGTCGTCAATTATTACAGTCATATCAGAAACATCTAAGTTATATTTTTTGATTATAGAAATTTCGTCTGTTGTTATTTCTGCTTCAATTTTCTTCATGTTGCCGGATGTTGTTGTCAAAATAGATGTTTCATCCGAAATACAATTTCCATTTACAGCTTTTATATCATGCCGCAAAGCCAACCTTTTATATGTTGAGTAGAATTCATAGGCAGTTGGATTGTTATTCCACCCATTCTTAGACCTGAAAATTATAAAAATTGTTCAGAATGTATTGATATTAAGATCTCTTCGATACGAGCGTATAATGATGGCTATTATTCATGAGTGAAGTTTACGGCCACGAGCCGTAGGCGAGTGGCCTAAATCACCGAGAGAATGATAGCCATTATACGCGAGTAGAATACTCTAATTTGTACATGACCATCATATAAAATATTCATAATGCATGTACAAGTATTATAATATCCATTAATCACTAGTGAATAATGATTTCATTATTCACTAGTGATTAATGGAAACTGTAATACTCGATGAAACACATTCATTATATTTTTTACAATAGTCAGGGACACAATTCAATAAAATATTTCAGTTTCCATATTACCTCACGCAACAGAAGAATAATTCAATGTGATCTTGACTGAACTAATGAAAATATATATCTATATATCTCTAGTCTCAAATTCTTACAGCTGAATCATTCTCATACCGAATATATATTGAATACTTACTAGAAAAAGGATACACCATCCATGGTGTCTCGACTGTTGCAAAAAAGAACCATGCATATTCTCATATTGCAGGCAATTTAATGTCCTGGTTTAATTTGAAATTTATTAAAATTAATAACAATAACTACACGAACTGAAAACTCATCCGACGTCAGATAATATGGAAGGCCGTACCTGTAAAAGTTAAACCCTCTCAACTAGCTCAGACGTACGTGATATTCCAATTATATTAGACTATCAACGACTTACATTTTCCAGATGATCTCTAGTGCGTCTGCGCTCATTTCGCTAACATTCGATGCAGGTAGGACGTAAAATGTTTTCGCGCATCCTAGCGCACTGGCGTTCCATTTATATATACAGTTCAGTGAATGTAATTACGTCACTATGTCACACACACACAAAATCTCATATGAAAAAAAATGACACTTCAAGGTCACATCGCCTTGACTTCACTAAACAACAACAAAAAATCAATCGATACGTCATAGTGGTAGGGGGAGGCCCAGAACCGGCTGTAATCTGCTACTTACTTATTACCCTGCATCTTTTCAACCTATACAAGAATTTGATTTCTTACAGGTTTCTGCATTTTGTTGTACATTATTTAGGTTATCTAATGATTCTTCTGTGTTATAACGGTTTCCTTTGTGCAATAAATTATTATTCCAATACATCGGCTGCGGATGCACATCTTCACCGGCAGCAGGAAGTTGCATATGCTAATGAGGACCTAGAAGTGATATCGAATTTGGGGTAAAACTAACCAGGTTCAATTCAATGCAACAAAATGATCTCCAGCGATTCAAATGTGAATCGCTACTTTCGCACATGTACCTCTCTTAGAGCGCCTTAAGGATTTTTCTGTAGTAACCCCATTAGAGAAGTAATTGTTATGCAGAAACCCTTGAATGGGGTTTTTTCTTTGTCAAGTAAAGGTATTTTCCTTGCTTAGTTTTCAACGTTTTCGTATATTCTATGGATTCATTAAAAATAAACATCCAATATTCAGCATTCGTCTCTCGAAGAGGTGCTTTACTCCCTTGTGCCCAAGGATTTCTGGAATTACACGTGTCGAATGCTCTATCAAAAATTCTGATGAATTCTATTGTACCTGCAGCATGCTGAAAATCAGGATGCCCTATGTCATTCATCAGAAACTCCAAAGCATCTGCAATGCTATTGCTGATAGTTTGTGCTGTTAAATTAACCTGAAAATACATGTATCTTATTTGAAATAAGATACTTGCAAATGAATAAACTCACTTTCATTTTCTGTTGTTGCCACTCTATATGTCGTCTTCCTAATTTGGTACCCATTGTGCATAACTCACTTTCTTGAATATTATGAAGTTTTCTGATAAGTCCATAGTCCACTTCTCTACCTTTGCCATCTACAAATACTTCACAGGCACACCAATTATTTCGTAGGAGTTTTATCATATGACAAGCATCAAATATGATATAAACATTTCTTTTGTCAACAGGATGGGGGAAAAAAGTTTTCAATTTATGAATATTTGTCACATTTGCTCCTAATTTTGTGGCCATTGTGAAGTGAGCACTAGGTCCATCGCAGGTGAGTGATGTTATTTGTACCCTTGTCTCTTCCAGTTTCATCAGAGCTTGTTTCACAATGTTTGCTTTTTCCTCTCCCGTTAGAGAATTGATTAAAAAATAAGCAATAGGAAGCCTCCAGTTCGAATTAACTGATACCACCAATAATACAAGAGCTTAAGTGGCACATTTTAGCCATAAAATCTACCTGTTTTTTATGGCCATCTCATCTAGAATCAAGGAACAAATAGTGTCCTTATTCTGACTTTTATTATCTGCTACAATTTTTCGTAGTGATATAAATGAACATTCCGAATATCCAGGTTCACAGTTCACATTGCTGAACCAAGACATGATTGTGCTGGGTGCTGGCAAAGCCAAATTGAATGTCTTACGTACATAATTGTAAGCTTTACTGGAATAAAACTGCAGTGTTAGAGCAAAGCTTCTCNAGGTTATCTAATGATTCTTCTGTGTTATAACGGTTTCCTTTGTGCAATAAATTATTATTCCAATACATCGGCTGCGGATGCACATCTTCACCGGCAGCAGGAAGTTGCATATGCTAATGAGGACCTAGAAGTGATATCGAATTTGGGGTAAAACTAACCAGGTTCAATTCAATGCAACAAAATGATCTCCAGCGATTCAAATGTGAATCGCTACTTTCGCACATGTACCTCTCTTAGAGCGCCTTAAGGATTTTTCTGTAGTGCTTGTCTTTTGTCCTTAGAAAAAATATTTTGTTTACCAAATTACATTGTTACGAAGGTTCAATTTTTGCAGTTTAATAATATTGTACACAGAACTTTACCTTTTCAAATGGAGTGGTAGAAAATGCCGTGAGAACGGTAAAAAATGCTCTGAAAAATAGTTAAGGTTTGGATTAGTCTGTACGATTAGTCCCTACGAACGACAACTCTCAAAAAAGTCGAAAATTGTGCGAGCTAAGGACTGAAGAGGTCTTACCTTTTAACGTGTGATTGCATGGTGAAATAGTGACAGTGAGAAATTATAGAAATGTACAGAAACCTACATGGATAGAAAAAATAGTTTCGAAAAAAATTGGAAAATTCACATATTCGATTAGGTATACTAATGTACTACGTCAATTTTCTAAGTTGATGAGAAGTGTGCCTTTGACATTATTCAAATGAGAATGTATGGAGTTGGTGTTTTATTTCTGACAAATTTCAGAAATATATCACAAAGTCAATGCTAAATACATTAGATATGAATTCATGTACCTATACAGATGCATTTAAAATTTCTGGGAGTAGTGATGTTATAGCAGCTGTTATCACGTTCACTTCGAAAGTTTCTTTCTACCTACCGTCAACATATGCATACCCAAATAAGTTTTGCTATAGCAGAGGCTTTACCAAAAGTTATCTTTAATGAATCACCCAGTGCAATGAAACCAGTTAAACAGTTGTTCCTCAAAAAACCAACTGTTATAGAAAATGAAAATGTTAATCTGTTGATTCCCCTTCTGAACGGTCACTCTCAGAAGTTAAAATTTATGAGAGCCAAGAATCAACGAGGTCTTGTTTTTATCACGTTGAATTGATTGTCATTTGAAACCATTTTGTAATCCAATAATCTACGAAGAGTTATAAAGTAACATAAGAAACTTGCTAAGTTTCTCTGAATGAAGCTAGTTTGAATGATTAATGTTAAATGTCTTCAAGATGAACAAAAAAAATATATCCCTTGAAAAATTATCATTTCGCAACATAACTTCTTCAGATATTTGATGAAATTGAATGGTACTAGATGAAAATTCTTGATAATGTGATTGGCAGTGTACAAAACTCAAAACACAATACTCATTATTGAAAAAGCCTGGAGAAGCTAATATGTAATGAAACAAGTGTCGCGGTTTTGTTAACTATTCAGTACAATGAAGTGTTTATAAATTACGTTCTTCAGATGATATGAATTTTATTAAGATGATCAGTCATCATCATTGTCCCGCAGTCTTCCGTGCATTCTTTCCTAATCCAGGCAGAAGGTAATGAGATATATTGAGGAAAACATACATTTGCATGTCCTTCCTCAATAAATCCGAGCCTGGAACTATTGTGTTCAAACAGTTTTCTTCAACAATATTTTCTGAGCACATTAATTTCGATTAAATCTAACGAGAAGGTTGAAGGTCACCAAACATCTTGTATCCCTCTTAGAAATTATATTCAGAACCGAATTATGCAAATTGATTCATCATGATAAAAATCTCTATCAGCAAACTCATGCACGATAGGGAGGGCAGGGAACATTTTATATAGAAAGAATATATTATAGTTATAAAACGAGGATCAGTATATTGAAAATTCATTCAACTTTCACATTTTATAGGTACCTAATCATGAAATTAAAGAATCCGATGTATGATATGGGAACTATTACGAAATTGACTGCTTGGGTGTACAGTGCAATATTACTCGTATGTTATCTCAATTGCCGTTTCATTAATCAAGTAAGTATCATCAAGAGATGACTAAACCAAATTCTATACCTATGTTAGTATTTTCATATGCATCTGAATCATCATATAATGAGAGTCATTTTGTTCATTCATAATATTACTTTTTGAATTAATATAGTAATTGTTCCTAATGTTGATCACTTCTTGTTTTATACCTGATATTTACCTGTTTTATATCTAATATTTACCTGTTTTATACCTGTGACTATTATGTGAAAGAATAAAAAATGGGTTGTTTGGAATGGGACATTTGTCCCCTTTCACAGTTTTCATTCCACATTTTTTTATTTCAACACTTTCGAAGGCACCTCAAACTATGCTTAACAAAGCATGCTGAGCGACACTAAACTTGCCTGACCAACATATATAATATTGCATTCTTCATAGTTCATTTCGTAAATCCCAGACTTTTCCTTTTTCGTCGCTTTGATTTTCGGGTTTCCAACACTTGTTGAAAGTGTACGAACAGTTTTGATGAACACTTTTATATTTAATTTTACGAAAATTCGAACGTATCCGTTTCAGTATTTTGGTTCATGAAGAAGAACTTTAAATTTTGAGTCTTCATTTTTCTGGAAAGTCTAGAAATTACAAAGGAAATGTCTTAAGTTTCGTTTCCTTTCACTCTGTGGTCATGTTCATTTTGTATCTTGATTAGTTCATTTGTTTCATTGTATTTTCATTTCCATTTTATTGCTTAACATAATCGATATTTTAGCTATTCATTTCAAGTTTATTTGTTCTTTTATAGATTTCGAATCTCAGTAGAATCATATTAGATGAAATTCAAAAAAAACTGTAAAAATCTGTTAAAGCAGCCTAGCCTTCAACTTTTATATCTCTTTTATACATTGAGGAAAATAATTATACAAAAATATTACATATTGAATCTTCTTTATTTTTTATATCATAAATAATTTATCCAACCCATATTTCACCCTTTTGAAATCACAGATATTGAAACGTTTCACTTTCAACACGTCGGTATTTTTATTTCGTGAGAGTTTATGAAAAAATATGTGATTGAAGTACCCAAATAAATACAGTAATCGAATGCGATATTTCCCCATCCATTCATGAGAAAAAAGTGAGAATGTGATGAATGCCCTTCCAATTAGTTGATAAGTGAGGTAAACTCCCAGCAGGGGGTTGCAGGTTGTGACGTAACCGATTGCGTGAGGTGTTGTGTTCTAGGCGCCGGTATGGCCGCCATACCTTATCGGTTAAGATCATTTCAAGAAGCTAATTTTATAGGGAGAGCCAGATTTGCGTTTCCAATCAAATTTTCATTTGACTGCAAGAGTTGAATTCGGGAAGTGAAGTTAGAAATGGTAAACTGGCATTGCTAAGTAAGAGAATTTTTCATTTTTGTATTAGTTCGATTATCATTTCGTCATTTTATCTGTTTCTTTCATGGATTATCAATATCAATCTACCCAACCCTTTTTACAACATCATGTATAATTTTTCATATTTTATTGTTGAACTGAAAATCTTCAATGTTCGACAGTCCTCATGAACTTGGTAGCTTGACGAATTCAATTTTCAACAGTATACCTGAAGAATACAAAATATACTGAACTAATGTCAACTCAAATAGAAAAGAAAATGTACTACCTTTTTCCTATGAACAAACTAATGTACGAAGGATGAATAACACCAACAATTTAAACAAAAATCAACAACCCTTTGAAAGTAACTCCTCCTTATCATTCCGATATAATTGCACGCTATGAAAAGGTCTCTCGAATGATTTTTTCGTGGCGCAATAATTTATATTTTTCGCTACCAACAAGGCAGCACTCGAGTTATAGATTTGATATGTGAAATTCAAATCTTTGGTATGAAATGAATTTAATGAAAACACCTTTCCCATACCAGAATTATGGCACTCTCATTTGAGTCATTCACTCATGAATGACTTAACTGGTATTGCAAAACATCGGAACAGGAAACTCTGTATGGATTTTCCAGGAGCCATATGTACAAAAATACATTATTAGGAACCCACTCAATTGAAATAGCACTGGAATGAAACGCCAAGAAAAATACAACCAAAAGGTGTAGTAGTCTGTCGTTAAAACAAAGTTAACAGCTCATAGATTTGGACTATAAAGACCCTAAAGATTGGTGAGGGGATTTGATATAGGACTCTGACAACAGAGGTATCACCTCCGTGAAATGTTCAGACCGTACAATGACAGTTTTCGTTTTTTGAAACTATGTCACTTCACTTGCTCTGCGAATTCCTGAAGGATTTTATTTCTCACTCCTAGGAAACTGTTCTACGTAGCAAGTTTCTGCATTCTGAAACTGCGTATATACGGCTTTTATACGGAAACCGTCAAAGGTCTCGAAGTACTAAGAGACTAGAGGGCCGTATGACCCATTGAAATCTGTGAATGAGAATCCATTCTAGAAGTTATCATCAGCGATACTTTGACTGCGTTTCTTAGATTTTTCATTTCAATCATCCTCTTCAAAGAAATCTAGTGAATTCAAATCAGGAGATCTGGCTAACCTTTCTGATGAACCTCACCTTCCAATCCACCGATCCTGAAAGTTGTTATCGAAGTTTTATCACGCTGGTCCTACGGAAAGAGGAGCAATCCAGAAAACTCTCTCATTTTGCTGCAATTGAGGATTCAACCGAATGGCGTTATTTTATGCTTGTCAAAATTATTTAATGAATTGTAATATTTCTCAACATTTGGGTTTGCTCTGAGGCAGAGTAGTCGTTGAATATGGTTACGAAAAATTCCTGTCTGAAATTTCAATTTTGAGATCATTTAACAAAACTCAACTTTTCTATCAAAATGATACTCGCTTTATTCATGAATAATTTTCATTTTTTAATGATGTTATTTGTGTCGATGAAGAATCATGAAAACATTCGTTCGACTCATTCCGAATGCTTGGGACAACTCAATCAATAGCTATGTATTTCTGTATCTGTAGAGTAGGAAGGGTGAGTGTAAGCCCACAGCACTTAGGCCACATGTGAGCCATTGTACATCCTCTCGAGGAGTTGTCCTCCTAGGTCATCGTCCATACTGTCCTTTCCAGGAAGCTGGACAGGTTACTGGGAGACATCTACTTTATATCGGCAGGTGTAGGCCAAGACTTGCCGAACACACACTCGCTTAGTGACGATAACGCCGGGCACTCGCACAGGACATGCCTGACAGTCTCATCTTCCTGTTCACACATCCTGCACAGAGGTGTGTCCACTAGCCCCATATTATGGAGATGTTTCCTTAATTGACAGTGGCCAGTCAGAAATCCTAGTGTTAGGAGTAGATTTTTCGTGGTCATCGCCAGATATTTCTTCGGTGCCAGCTTCCCAGAGTCGCCCAAGGTGATCTTGGCAAGATTACATCCTTTGATTCCATCCCATCTCTTCAAGGATTGAGCATGGGTGTAACATTTGACTAGTTCCGCAATTGTCGAAGTCATCAGGTCGTAGGTGCCACTGGGTCTTAAAATTCTTATTCCAGCCGCTTCCTCGGCTGAAGAGTCGGCAATGCGATTACGTTTACCCCCTTTAACCCACCGCAGGATAATGTTATTATTCTCCGAGACTTTGGCTAAATCTTGGTGACACTCTAGTACTAGCCCTGAGGTTATACGTTATCTGTTCAATGCTAATAGGGCTTGTCTGCTTTTAGTGCAGATTGTGATGTTTTTGCCAGAAATTCCTTTCTTGGTTATTTCTTTTGTGGTGATTGAGATACCACCCTGTTCTGTTTGGACCACGCTGATATTTCTTCCCATTCCCCACTCAATTCTTAGGCATAGTGATCTGGAGTATACTCCACACCCTGAGCCTTCTTTGGTTTTTGAGCCGTCTGTATAAATCCGTATTGCATTTGTATCATCTGACTCTATGTTCTGCTTAATTTGTATTTTGTAGGGTTTATTAAACACAAACCTGGGTTCAATTGCATCGCTTGTTGCCTGCAGCAGAGGTTGCGCAGTAAGCGCTTCCCGCCATAGGCCCAGGCTGAATTGACCCATCCCTACTTCGAGGTTTACACCAGCCGTGCGCAATCGTACCATGGCCATTAATGCAACCTCCTTAACGTACAGATCCAGTGGGTGTTCCTTACACCATGTTTTTATTAATTTGAGCCCATCCTGCGCTCTGTCACACAGTGTGTTTACAAATTTGCCGGTCTGCAAGATAACTATGTGATCTGCGTATGCAATTGTGTAGAATCCATTTTTGTTAAGGTGATTAATCAGAAATGTTCCAGAGAAGGGGTGATAAGACCCCTCCCTGTGGACATTCCCTCATGACCAGTCCTTTCACTGGGATGTCTTCTACATTAATACTTATTGCTCTGCTAGAGAGCATCTGGAGTATCCATTCTCCTACTACCAGGGGTACATTCCTGGAGTGTAGTTTCTGGGTGATTGTTGGAGAGGTTGTGTGCTATGTATTTTTCAACAAGGCTAGAATTGCAACACTTATGCCTTCGTTATTGACTAGACCTGAGTGGTCAAATAACCTGTTATTAATGTTACCAGTTCTCATGAATGTATGTTACAATTTCAATACATATTTATGTTTTACATTGCTGACTGATGGATTCTAGTTGAAAACAAGCAATGGCCCTCGAAGATTTTCCATGTTCGTAGTACAAACCCAGTGCATACTAAGCTGACATTCATTGTTTCAAAACAATTTTGACATAAACCTCATCAGCTTCAGCAGTAACTAGATGATGGAATTTGCTGAACTGCTAAACAAGACATTTCTATTTCTGTTGATTTCATCAGTATCATCCAATATTACCCAGTTAGAATGTTTCAAATAATGAAATTGTATGTTCAGGTTGACCTTCTGCGAATAACATATTGGTAAACTATATCACATGATTAGTAGTCAAAATATATACATGATATGATATAATGAAAATATTGAGGAAAACAGAGGATGAATATGGTACAAAATATAAAAATAAGTATTGGTAATTTTCTGAAATGAAAATAAGAATCAGTTAACTGAATCTTGATGAAAATGTCAAAGTATATTCATGTTGCAGCTACATCCAGCTCACATATTGTCACTATAAGTAGGTGTAAAACATGGCGGGAAGATCAAGTCTTCCGTCAATCTCGAGTGCTTTAATTGTAAAATAGGTGTTATTGAAAATAAAATCCAGTACAATGGATGTAAGGTGCATTTTCACCTAATTTCTGCTGCGATGTAGAAAAGAAAAAAGTGTTGAGGAAATCCGGAGTTTTAAAAAAACGAGGTGAAAGAAAATTGAACTGACATGCCATTGTATCAAATCCAAATAGGGAATAGAATACGGAACAGGGAACGTAAATTTTGTAAAGATGTAAACAAATAATTTCAGGAACATAATAACTCACTAAAAAAAAATCAACGATATAGGTTCAGAGAACTCAACTGAGTTATAGACAGAATCAAATTATTCAAAAAATCTTCAAACATGCTTTGAACCCAACAGCAAAAGAAATAAAATCAGCTATGGAAACCAAATTTATTTTCTGCTGAGAGAAATTGATATCTTCAAATCAAAATTAAAACCTACTAGAGAAATATGTGAATGTTTCAAAAATAATTCAACTGAAATAAAATCATACCTACAAAAACAATCAACATCAACTGATGAATAATCTCAAAAAATAATAGAAAGACTCATGAAAACTGCACACAAAAATTCGAGATTGTGGCAGATAATTCCAATATGCAGGAACTTTCAAAAGACAAGGTGGACATTTCGAATAAAAATTCTGAAAATAGGTTTCAAACTAAATTATGCGTACATTGTTACACAGCAAAGAAATTCTCTTCCAGCGCCAACAGTAAGTAAAACCGTGAGTGATTTAAAAAATTGCCAGAAGAATATAATGACAGATATTAGTGGGCTAGATTCTCAGACAGTAGTAAATGATACCAATGAGGGATGACTAGTGCAGTAAGGAAAGGGTAGAAAACCAAATAGGAAAATTAAAACCAAGGAGTTCTATGATAATTATCCAGCAAACAATTGTCATATCATATATTTTTCAGAAACGTGGCCTAACGATTCTGTTTATGACTATGAGATGTGTGGTGACTGATTATTTTATTCAGAAATGATGGAAACTACGAAGAAGGTGGAGTTAAACGAGCGCTGCGTGAAAAAACCTTATAAATCAAATTATTCACTCTGAAATACCTTATGTATAACTTATTATACCTTACGCAGACTTTCAGTGCATTTGTATAAAGTTCAATACGAATGAAACATTTCTGGCAATATGCTGTATATACATAAAGTCAGGGTTGACCCATTTTCAGATTTATTTGATCAGTATGATGACTCACAAGTCTGTTGTGATATCAATATTCCTGAAATATTTGGAGCCTCTTTTCATGGGTCATCGAACTCTGAAATTGTATATAATATAGTATGAAGGCATGATTATACTCTTCGCATGATATTTTAAATCATACAATTAACACATTGAACCTGGTTCTGACGAATATAAAAGAAGCTAAGGTGACAAAATCACAGGAACCCCTCGTAAGTGTCGAATGTTACCACCCCATTGGAAATAAAGTTCAATCTCAGTGCCAAACCTATTATTAACAGTAGCGTTAATGAACGAAATCTATATAACTATAATTGAAAAACATGAGACTATATACATAAAGTAATATCTATTATTAAGCAAGTGTGATTGGCCTCAAATTACTTCCACAAATAATCCTAATCAGGCTGTGGATCAGTTTCATGTAATCCTATGACATTTCAGATCAATGTGCACCAGTGAAGAAAAAATCAATAATTACAAATTTCCGACCTGTTACATAAAAGTCCTGTTTGAAAATATTAAAATAAAAAGCAATTATTTCAAAAAGTCAAGAAAATTCTACTCAGATACAAAAAATCAAGGACAAAAAAAAGATAGACAATAAAAAAATATTATTTAACCACCTGATGAATTTCGAAGAAAATATTCCAATAATCCCAAAAACTTCTGAAACTAAAAAGAAAATAACATAACACTTTATTCTAATATACAGACTAATGCACACATAAATCATTTTTCAGAGCATTTTTTACCGTTTACACTGCATTTTCTACCGCACCTTTTAAAAAGGGGTGGAAAAGTGGAGAAGTAGTATATACAATATTATTTAACTCCAAAAGTTGATGAAACTCCGTAGAACAAAATATTTGTGCACTGTCTGTAACAATGTAATTCGGTAGATCGAATCTTGCGAATAGAGTTCTCAATATCTCAATAGTTGCCTTGGAAGTAATTGAAGGTATCGAAACGACTCCCAACCACTTGTAGAAAGCATCTATCAGTACCAAAAATCATCTATCGATAAATGAATCCATGAAATCTGAGTGCAATTCACTCCAAACTTTTTTTGGTACTGGCCACAGATTCAGAATATATTTTTGTGGCTATGTCTTGTGAATCGAACACTTTTCAATGTCTTTGTCAAGCCCTGGCTACCAAAAGTAGAACCTGGTTGAATTTTTCATTGAAAAAGTGATGGGATATTTGAACGGTCATTCCACAATAAACAGTCGGCCTCAATACTCAGTTAATTTTTTACCCTTCTCATCGGTCACCTTCTTAGACCAACCCGTATTCACGAAATGTCCAATTTCTCATTAGCAAATCATTAATTAGCTTACCTTTTTGGACTTCCTCAAAATTGATAAGAAAAATAATTAACAATATTGAAATCTACGTCCTTCCGTTCATTTTACAGATTTTACTCAAAATTTGTTATCGGTAGTCGAGACAGATAGTTATTATGCATAGTTATTCCCATTATCAACAAACTCTGTAGAATATTAATAATTAGAAAAAATGACTGCCGATCGACGCAGTCTATAGGCGAAAAATTGTGGAATACTTTTTTCAGGATGAAAAATAGAAGTTAATTCTCTATATGATCGGTTATCAACGTGAATTGTCTACCATACAAGTATTGGTTGAATTTGCACGAACCATGGCTGGACAGCCCATGGGCTATAATCTATTGGTTCGATCACTTTCAAGTCCTGTAAACGGTTCAATTCAATTTCTTCTTTCTCTTTCATAGCAAACGATTACGATCGCACTAGAAAAAATTTTGGAGAAATATTTTCCGATTGAAGTTCAATTAAAATTTTTCCCTCAGTAAAAGTACCTATTTCTGGTGAAAAAACTTTTTGATATTTCTCAGCAAGTGTTTTCGAAAAATCATTGGGTACTTTTAATTTATTCAAGGTAATACTCATTTGAAACGAATTAAAAAAATTACGCCTCAACAAAGGAGGTACGGATGAATTTTCAATGACATAAATAACCTAATGGTTTGATTTTCTATCCAGTGTATGAACTGAATTTTTTTTCGGTTATTTCAAGACATTTTCTATAAAAATCAGAAATTAGGATGCAACTCTAGCCGGTGTCCAGTATGAATTCAATATTTTCTAGTTTCAACTAAATGGAAATTGAATTTCTGTTCCTTTGTGAACTAAACAACGACAATTCTTGGCTTTCTTATCAATTTTGTGTATTTAGTTTTTTATTTTTCAGTATGTTTTGTTGGACATGCCGGTGCAAGATGACCCTTTTTTTCATAAATGACAAAAACAGTCCTCGAATGAAAAACTTATTTGCCTGATGATTTCGCATGCCACAAACAATGTAAGGCGTGAGTTTTGATGAATTACTCGAAGATGAAGCGGATGTTCTGCCGCTACTTGGATGTGTGCTTCTACGTGAAGGTCGAGCAGAATGCATGGTTTTTTCTTCACAAAACTCGAAGATGCTGATTTTGCAGCTCCTACTTCGATGACTTCTTGAAATTTGAAAGTTTTTTTCTCTTCTAGCAAACGATTTTTATGGGACCTTCATCGTAGGAAATAATAAATTGATTTTTCAGAACCAACTCGAAGTCACAAGAGGAAGCTAAATTTCTGAGTTGAGCGGCCCAAACTCTCGGTGTTTCATCTAAAGTTTTTCTCGCGTGATAAAATTTTTATCTCGCGGTAAAAACTGATTAGTTTATGAGCATTTTTATTCAGAAGGTTGAGCAATATGCCCTTTTCCGACCTGCATCCACTATGGAATTTGCAATAAAGTAATTTTCAATATGCCGTTTATGAATTATCCATGTCGAATGTATAGTCAATATGAAGTCAATCTGAACAGCTGAATAACATAATAATATACCAGATCTAATGAATTTTCTAGTTATTTCCATATAAAACATCCCACATAAAAATAATGATTAGACCTCGTAAGAATTTCCACGCCGCACATGCCATGCAAAAAAACTGCCGAAGTTCGGTAACTATTTAGTTTTCATGACATTCTAATTGACTTCGTACACACTATACCGGATCGAATTCAAATAAATGTCCTATGTTTCTGGTTGCCATTTTTGAACCCTTGCCCACATAGCAATAGATATTCCAGGAATATTTCATGAAAATACATTTAAGGATATTGTATTATGCTATGAATATGCTATGGATATATAAATCTTCGGGAGAATATTCCCTGGAAGTGCTCCTGGCGAACCTTTGATATATT